>BPLR01010722.1:0-83856 GCA_021605095.1 Caerostris extrusa
AGTCTGCAAAGACAGCAGCCCGTGGATCGCATTCAGGCTTATCTCAGCATTTGTAAATTTAATTGGAACGATTTCACAACACATAATTAAATTTATATTCGTTGAAAAATAATTAATGGCCAATAATTTTATTAAAAATATTTTCTTTTTTTGGTTCTACAATTCCATTGGAAATAATTTTTATTCAATTCAAAATCTTCATATAAATAAGAAATTTTTCTAAATAAAATGTTATTACTAAATGAAGAGTGCAAAAACAGCAGCCCGCAGACTGCATTCAGGCTTATCTCACCGTTCGAAAATTTAATTTGAAAAATTCCTTAACATATAATTAAATTTATGAAAAATAATTAATGAACAGTAGCTTTATTATAAATAGTTTCTTTTTTTTTCTTCTAAAATGTCAATGAAAATAATTTTATAAAACAATTCAAAATGCTTCGTAAAAAATAAATTATTTTTCTAAGATAAAGTAACTGTATTAAATCAGAGGTAGATAAACAGCAAATGTCGAGAAAATTCAAGTCCATTTCAACATTTATGACCAATTCCCTGAATACATAATTAACTAAAACTTTCAAATTTTATAATTTCTTTTGTTTCTGGGCAAATAATTCATACAGCACTTTTATTACGAAGGGCGATTTTCTTTTATTCTGTAATGTCATTGGAAATTTTATTATTTAATTAAAATGCTTCATATAAATACGAAATTGTTACTTAATAAAATACCCGCATTAAATCAGGGATGATAAAAGAACTACCCTTTGGGCATAACTATAAATTTAATTAAGCAATTCTTTAATTTCAATACGAAATTTTCTCCCACTCTAATTGATAATGAGAAGTTAAACTTCCTAAAAATATATATAATATATATAATAAATGAATATGTGTATGCTATAACTTAAAAATCCCGGATAACACTTTTTTATGTTCGGTTGGTTTTTTTTTTTTTTAATTTAATAATTTGATCCTCCCGCAATTATTAAAACTCGATAATTTTTTTAATTCATTCAAATTTTTTTACACCACCAGATGATACTAGCCTTAAAAACTGAGTGATTACAATGTTTTTTTAAAAAAAACAATAAAATATAATACTTAAAATATAATTTTTAATGTATTTTTCAAACTAACATTATTATAACGTTGCATTTTTTCAAACTTATACTTTGTTATTTAAAATCTCAAATTTTTTACATCTCCATAGAGAAATGTAGTTATAATCCAAAACTGATAAATGAAATATCACTATATGTGATGCTCCGGATTTAAAAATCGTTAACTTTTATAATTTTTTTTTTTTTTAATTTAATAATTTGATCCAAAACGCTTTGACAGCAATTATTAAAAACTCGATAATTTTTAATTCATTCAAATTTTACACCACCTGTAAAAACAATTACAATGTTTAAAAAAACAATAAAAATATAATACTTAAAATATTAATTTTTAATGTATTTTTTCAAACTAACATTATTATAACGTTGCATTTTTCAAACTTATATTTTTAAGCCAAGTTATTTAAATCTCAAATTTTTACATCTGCATAGAGAAATGTAGTTAATAATCCAAAACTGATGAATGAAATATCTCATGAATTCATGCAATATCATTTTAAATGATTTTGAATTCATTATAATAAAAATGAATAAAAAGCTTTAAAGAAAATTATGGAAATATTTTTATAATGACGACATATTAAAACAATAAAATTGATTTGTAAATTTCTAAAACATTATACGATTGTACAAAAATTATTAGATTTTTATCATTATATGAATAAATATTCACTTTTTTTAACTGCAATATTTTGCTTTTTAAATATAATGAATAAATTTTTGGGGTTTTGTAAATATTTTTTTATAAAATGTTTGACTAAAATACTGAGTTAAATAAATAAATATTGAAAAATTATTAAAAGAAGTTATTCTTATAAAAAGTATAACAACAGTTTTAATAGTTAAAAGTATTAGTGAAAGAATTTCAATACATTCTGATGAAAGTCTGGCTTTTTTCATGAAGCATTTGTATTGGCCACTTTAATTTTGTTTACTTTAAATGATTAATTATGGTTATAAAAATCTATTTCCTAAATAACATAAGATATTTCAAAAAAAAAGAGAAAAATTTTCCAAATAACTATTATATTTTCAAACTTTTATTGACAGCTATTTCCTCAATCAATTATGTCCAGAGATTTTTTCATGCATCATTAATTTTCGATTACATTTCCATAAACGCTAGTTGAAAGTAAAAAAAGTAGTAGAATTTTATTCATGAGTAAATGTCAGTTTGGTTTAAACAAATAATCGAAAAAATTTACAAATTGCAAATAACCGGTTTGAATTGAAAATTCATGCTTTTCTCTATTTAAAAATAACAATAAAATATATCCACATAATTTTTAAGTAATTAAAGAAATTTAGATACTTTTATTGTGTAACTAACTTTTTAAAGTTTAAACATATGATTTAAGCATTAATCATACACTATATGTTTAATACTTAAAAGTTAGTTCGGAAACTAAATTATCTAGGTTTATTTTATTATTTAAAAATTTTTCTGGACATATTTTTAACATGTTCTTTTAACTTTTAACTTTTCTTGTTTAGCATATTTTTTTTTAACATTTTATATTCTCTAAGTATTTCTCTGTATTTTCTACTGTTCTGCATTTTTTAATTTTATTATTCTCTCAACAATGTATGTTATTAAGTTAAGTACTGAATAAATATAATAGTTCATTCTGTAAATAAGAGAACAAATTTGAGATTTTTTGTACTGGATCCGCGATTCATAATATTCATACAACATTAAATTAATATATTTCTAATCACATTCTATAGAATAAATAAAAAGATGTAATTTTAAATTTAAATGCTATCTTTCAATCTCATGAGCTTATATTGAAGTTACCATAATAAATTATATTTTTTTCACTATAATGAAACCATTTATTTAATCATTTAAATTAAATAAGTAATTTAACAAATAGGAAAATTTCATACAATGAATATAAAAATTTTGTATTTTAAATCATATTTAAGAGAACTTATTTTATTTCATATCAACGTTAATTTAAAAATAAAGATTTATTTTAATATTTATTTTAAATAGGCTACACATATTTGCTGAAATAGATGAAAAATATAACTTTATAAATTTACGAAAAATTTTAGTATATTTTTTTTATTACATTTCGAATAAATTTAGTTATAATGTCGAGGGATTTAACAAGACAATTCAAATCATATTATTTATTATCTTATCATTATTTTTATCATTATTTTCTAATCTATTATAATTATTTCTATATCTTATCTTCTTATTATATCTATATCTCATCTTCTTAATAAATATTTTGTTTCTATTTTTCAATCGCTTTAATAGTTATTCATATGAAACATTTAACTAAAAATTTAACTATTAAAATTATCGATATGAAAATGATAGAATATCCGTTATTTTTAATCGAAACTTAATTTCAATAATATAATTATTAAAATAATGTATAGCAGTTAATATACTAATATTCATAAATATTCATTTGAATTCAAGTTAATAAATAATTAATGATAAATTTTGAATATTTCATCGTTTGTTGCAACAAATTTATCACAAATACAACAGTTATCGTATAAATACCAAAAGTTTTCGATTCCTTGTGAATAGTATTTTACTAATATTTATTTTAAACATTATAAAATAAATTTAAAGAGGTTGATCACATATATATTCTGTTAAGATAAATTGTAATATAATAATGTTAAGAGATAATATCACAAAGAAAATGTTACTAAATACGAAATAATAGTGTATCAATTTATTGATAAAATTTTTTAAGTGTTTAAATGAACAAATGTAATAGCAGACTCAGAAGAACAATTATAAGGTTTTAAAAAAGGCATCATTATTAAATTATTATATAGACATGTCCCTGTATCTAATGATTATTTTTAAACTGCCTGCGGGTAAACCACATAACACTGAATTATTCATAGAGTTAGATAGAAGTTTAATTAATATATATTAATAATAAACAATTTGTTTTTATAAATTTATAAAAAATAATCAAAATATTTAATAGAGACATTAGTTATCACAATTTTTATTATATTAAAAAATATATGCAAATAAATAATGATTTTTACTACTAATACTAATACTTGAAACTACTTATATAAAGGTAGTAGTAGTTAAGAACATTTTAAAGAATGGAATGAAATAAATTAAATTATTATAAAACAACAGATTTAGCATTTTTTTAAAAAAATTCAAATTTGGAAACTTTTTTTTTTTTAAATTATACATTATTATTACGCAAAATTATTAAAACCCCATCGCAACATTTAAAATTATAGATTTTAAAATCCATAAATATATAGTTTTTCTTATCCCACTTGGTAGACCGTAACATCTAGACCAAGTCCAAGAACCCGTGTGGTGTCATGGAAGGAAGGGAAGGGCGCGCGAACAGCTTCTATTGTGATGGAACGCCCGTAGGTAGAAGTCTGATTTGGCTCCGTGACGCTGAAGAAGGGTGATGCTTTCCGGGAGGACATTAAGGGAGAACTACCCCGTATTTACCTACCGTATGGGAGAAAACCGGAAAACTCCCACCACGTAGTCCGACTAACGAGACATGAGGCTGAACACAAACACCATTGAATCTCCTCAATTTGTAAGTGTCTATAGAAATGCCGTCAGCGGATTAAAAGCTCCACTCTAATGTTCTGAGCGTTGTCATTGAGCCACGAGTCAGGCAAAATCCATATATATGTTAGTTAATTAGTAAATGATAAATTAACCATTTTTAAAGAATTATTCTTCATAGAAAATGCAATAGTTAATAATTTGAATATTATAAGTTAAATTTTTATAATAAAATTAAAAGAATATTAAATTATTTGATATAATATTTATTTGGGTACTATTTAAAAACTATTTATGACTACACCATAATTTGAAATTAATTTTAAAACTTTCTTCCATCCTTTTTTTTATTTTCAAAAATCATTTTAGTAAATAATGAAATAATTAAAAATAATTAATTTAAAAACAAGTAATGGCTTAATTATTTATTTTAACAAATTAACGAGTATTACTAAACGAGTAAATGGCCTTAATATGTTTTTGAATATTTAATGAGGAAAAAAATAATTAAAATACTGAATAATTATTAAGATATATATAAATATCTTAACGATATCAAAAAATGAAGTATTTATAAAATTCAATATTTTTCGCTTTTCAACTTAATAAAAACTAAAATAATGAAAATTAATTGTTTTTCACAAAAACGATTTTTTATTTATTCTTTTTTTTATTATCGGCATCATAAATAAACCATAAATAAATATTAATAAAATTCGCCTGTGTATTCATTTTTTCCAGACGATATTTTTCTTACATTTATTGAAAATAATTAATTTTCTCTATTAAGAAAACAGCGAATGGAAGCTATTAAAAATCGTCTGATATTTTTATTTTCTTTTACATTTCGTCATTACATCAGGCAGAATAATCAAAAAGTTAATTAATCATCAATATTTTTCTCTTAATAAAAGCTTGGTTTATATATTTTTTTTAAACAAAAATTTATTTTGTTTTTTTTTTCTACATATTTGTGCAAAAAAACTCATTTCAGTTTATGCATATGTTAAATCAGAATAAAAAATGGGATCATTAATGAACTTGAAAACATTTCTAATTTATTTCCCCGTTAATATATTTGTTATATTTTAATAAATAAAAACATCATCAATTATGTCTAGTGAATAATTAAATGACATTAACCATTCAAAGCAACATAACTTATTTTATTTTTCTAAGAAGATTTATTAATTTATTTCATTGATTTTCTTTTGGAAATTTCTCTAACGATATAAATTAAAAAAATGTAATTAAAAATATTTTGTATAACATATTGCAGAATATAAAGTCTGAAAAATATCTACAGATAATTGAAAGTATAAATAATTTTCAACTTTCTTTTTAATTTATAAATTTCAAAATTTTATCTTATTCAATAAGAGGAAACAGTAATTAATTATTACTGTTATTATTAGTATTTTAATTATTAATTAACTATTAAAATCGGGGTATTAATAAATTATTCATTATTTTTAAACAATTAAAGACTGTTAAATTTGTTTTTTTAATTTAATATTTCTGGATTACGCCTATTTTAATTAAAGGATTTTAAATTATTTTGAATTTATTATTTTAATTTCAAATCCATGGGATATTTTATTTTAATTTCTATTTGTTAGACAACAAAATATTTCTTATTTTTTAAATTAATTTTAATGAAAAAAAATTATAAACATATTTTTAGCATGATTATGAAGATGTATTTCAAATATTGTATATATCAATTGTATATATCTTTGTTCAATTTTCATATATATACACACATATATATTGAATATTTTATTGTACTATAAGTTAAATTTTTTATATTTATTTAAGACATTTAATAAAAATTCTAGAACTTTTTACATATTAAAATTTTCTTTGAAGATGAAAAGTATTGAAAAATATCAAAAAAAAAGCAAATATTTTCCAAACAGATAAGATATGTTATGAAATATATTTTTTTTAAACTGCTAGACTAAATCATTTGTATTTTACTTCAGTTTTAAACTATTTATATTTTAAGTAACAGCAAAAGCACAAGAATTATTATATTGAAATGTAGCGACTATGCTTTTAAAATAGGCATGATATCATTAGAAAAATAAAATAACATCAAATAAAATTAAACTATAGCTACTAGCTTTATTTTTTTAAACTTGTGATTATTAAGTTTTAAAAAATAAAACTAGTAGCTGTATAGTTTTTAATTTACACTTAAAACGCCTTTTTTATATCTGAATAAGATAATAAAATTCATGATTTATGAAACAGTTAAATTACGAATTTCAGTTTTTTTCTTCTAAAGAAATCTGCTAGTACTTACGAAAAATTCCCAGTTGCTACAAATCAAAGTATTAATCTTATGATATAATTTTTCCCGCCTTACTATTTTTAATGAAAGTTTACTGAAAGATCACTTAATCTGAACGAAAAAATAAGCCTGGTCTAAGATATATCGGCAAATATATTTATAGAAAAATTAAATATGTATTTATGCTAAAGAAAGCTAAGAAAGGAAAGAATGTTTGCTACAGTAAAGGAAAATCGAACTGAAAGCTCCCAAAATATTAAATCTAAATCTGCAGTATAAAAATTTAACTAAATAATATATAGAAATTTAAATATATATAGTATAGAAATTGAAATAAATAAATTTATTTCATTTTATAAGCAAGTTTACTACATAAAATTGTACTTATTTTTAATACTAGCACACTATATTTGTATAGTTATATAATTAATTATTACATTTCTTATGAGCCTACATTTACATAGAAATAATATGCAAAGTATTTCAACAAATATGTGGAGTTTACAAATGCTCAATCAAAGGCAGCAATAATATTCAAATGTTCAATTAAATGCAACAATGTTTCAAATACAATAGTAATATATAATATTCAATCAAATATGACAATAATATACTAATGTTCTATCAGATACAACAATAATATACTAATGTTTAATCGAAAGAACAATGTTTCAAATACAACAATAATATACAAATATTCAAACAGATGCAACAATGTTTCGAATGCAGCAATAATATACAAATGTTCAATCAAATACAACAATGTTTCGAATACAACAATAATATACTAATGTTCAATCATACACAACAATGTTTCTAACCCACTGCGCAAGTACCATTAAATTGCATGAACTACAAATTTACATTTTCTAAAGTTCTCATATCTTATGAAAAACGTTTGTACATGTCCTAGTTATAATGCTTCAACATCTGCTAGTTATTAGAAAATGTTACCAGATTTAAATATTTTAAATGTTTTAAATTTTTTTTAAATTTAAAAATTATGTTTAAAATTGTCTTCATAAATAAAATTATTGTGTTATTTAACATACATGAAGTAATCAGAATTATCTAAATTTTTAAATAAGTAGTACGATATATTATTTAACTAGTTAGAATGATCTCAATTGGCATGCACAACTCTGAAATATATTTTATCTGACATAATGATATTTTATCTACGATAATAATATATCTATAATGTGACAATAATAATCATTATATTTTAACTATTTATTCGAAATATGCCACTTTAACAAATTATAGAAATAATCTAAATGTTAAAAAATATATATAAGAAATTTTTAACAACATTTAAATCATAGTTTCGAGGCTCAAGGTATTCAGCAATCAACTCAATGTTTTTAATAAGACTAAAGCTTTACCATAATACTAACACTGTAGAAGCAATTTTCTTTATTTCAGAAACTTTCAAATGACTTTAACTGGAGAAAAATGTTTATGTTACGCCATTTTCCTTAAAAGCTCAGTAATGATCTCTACTTTTGTAAAAGTAATTTCACCAAAGGAACAATTATGAGACCCAAGTTAAGTTCATCTTCTCAGTTTATGTATGCTAAGTACCATTACAATAAAAGTTCTTCGTTCAGAAAACGATACAGTTACGTTACCATGGTAACCGTTTAAAAAAGAGATAAAAATCTTTGTGGTTTAATAATCCTTCAAACAACACTTATCTCAAAAGACTGGAAAACGATTTCTAGTAAAGAATACAAAACTCTTCTTCTAATGTAACAATAATATATAAGTGTTCAATCCAATGCAACAATGTTTCAAATACAGCAATAATATACAAGTGTTCATTCAATTAAAACAGTAATATACTAAGGTTCAGTTTAATACAACAATGTTTCTAATCCACTGTGCAAGCACATGCTTATTAAATTGCATGAACTACAAATTTACATTTTCTAAAGTTCCCAGTTCTGTTTATGAAAAAAAGTTTGTAAATGCTCTAGTTATATTGTTGGTACATGTTCTAGTTATATAGCTTGTACACCTGCTAGTTATTATTAAATGTTAGAAGGTTAAATATTTTTAATGTTTTTCTTATTTTTTAAATTTAAATTATCTTCATAAATAAACTCGAAATATTGTTATTTAATATATCTAGAATAATCAGAATTATCTAAATTTAATTTCTAATTATTTAATGTGGATAAATAATTATGGTATACTATTTAACTATCTATCAAAATTATCTCAATTGGCATGCACAACTCTGATATACATTTTATCTGCCATATATTTTATCAACGTTAATAATATATCTATGATATGACAATAATAATCATTATATTTTAGCAATGTATTCTAAATAATGCTCTTTTAACAAATTATAGCAATAATCTAAATGTTTAAAACGGATATATAGAATTTTTAACAACATTTAAAACATAAAGATATTCAGCGATCAACTCAATGTTTTTAAGAAGGCTAAAGCTTTACCATAATACTAACACTGACCAAGCAATTTTCTTTATTTAAGAAACTTTCAAATGACTTTAACTGGAGAAAAAATGTTTATGCTACGCCATTTTCCTTAAAAGCTCAGTAATGAGCTCTACTTTTGTAAAAAGTAATTTCACCAAAGGAACAATTATGAGCCCCAAGTTAAGTCCATCTTCTCAGTTTTAGGATGCTAAGTACCATTACAATAAACGTTCCTCGTTCAGAAAACGATGCCAGTTACGTAGCCATGGTAACCATTTAAAAAAGAGATAAAACTCTTTGTAGTTTAATAATCCTTCAAAACAACGCTTATATCAAAAGACTGGAAAACAATTGCCAAGAAATGATACAAAATTATTCGCCTAATGCAACAATAACATACAAATATCCAATCAAATACAACAGTTTGAATACAAAAATAACATACCAATGTTCAGTCAAATACAACAATAATATACCAATGTTCAACCAAATACAACAATAATATGCTAATGTTCGATAAAATATAACAATGTTTCTAACCCGCTGTGCAAGCACACGCTTATTAAATTGCATGAACTACAAAATTACATTTTTTAAAGTTCTTAGTTCTGTTTATGTAAAAACTTTTTACATGCTCTAATTATACTGTGGGTACATGTGCTAGTTATATTGTATGTACATGTGCTAGTTATACTGCTTGTACACATGCTACTAATTGTGAAATGTTAGAGGTTTGAATATTTTTAAATTGTGTTATTATTTTTAGATTTAAATTATGTTTAAAATTATCTTCATAAATAAACTCGAAATATTTTATTTTTCAAAATATCTGTAATAATCAGAATTATCTAAATTTGCTTGGATAAATAAGTATGGTATATTATTAAACTATCTATCAGAATTATCTCATTTGGCATGCACAACTTTGAAATATATTTTATCTGACATAATGATATTTTATCTACGATAATAATATATCTATATGACAATAATAATCATTGTATTTTAACAATTTATAAAAATGTACCATTTTAACAAATTATCGAAATAATGTTAAAAACATATATAAGGAATTTTTAACAACATTTAAATCATAGGTTCTAGGCTTAAGATATTCAGCAATCAGCTCAATGTTTCTAAGAAGACTAAAGTATTACCATAATACTAACACTGCTGAAGAAATTTTCTTTATTTAAGAAACTTTCAAATAACTTTTAACTAGAGAAAAAATGTTTAGGCTGTGCCATTTTCCTTAAAAGCTCAGTAATGATATCTACTTTTGTTAAAGTAATTTCCATAAAAGGAACAATTATGAGACCCAAGTTAAGTCCATGTTCTCAGTTTTAGGATGCTAAATACCATTACAATAAAAGTTCTTCGTTCAGAAAACGATGCAGTTACATAACCATGGTAACCGTTTAAAAAAGAGATAAAACTCTTTGTGGTCTAATAACCCTTCAAAACAACACTTATCTCAAAAGACTGGAAAACGATTGCCAATAAAGAATACAAAACTCTTCGCCTAATATTGTATGAAAATCAGTCATTTATGAAAAATGTTTCAAATTATAACAAATTTAGTGTTTAGTCAGAAAAGTAATGTGTGTGTTGAGTTTTAGAGATATTTATCTAGAAAATTGCATATTTATACCTGTCTTGTTAAAAAGAAAGTAAATGATGGTTTAGAAAATAAATGCACGAAACAATTGTTTATTGACACGTTTTTCTTTATTTATCTTGTATATAAATATGAAAAATAAAATAAACAATAATAAAACAAACAATAATATATATATATATAATTTTCAGTTATATGTTTGTTACTGAACACCTCCTAAATTTTTGACCGATTTTGATGGAATTTTTTGTGTGTGTTTGAGTGAGTCCCTGGATAGTTTAAATTTACAACTGAACCCAGTAGATCGAGCCGCAAACAACATATTTTTATATATATAATCCTTCTGTATGTGTGTTTGTCACTGAACTCCTTCTGAACAGCTTCACCGATTTTTGATGAACTTTTTTTGTGTGTGTGTGACAAAACATGGAGAATGTTTTTATGCTATCCCCTTGTTGTAAGTCACCACTAGAATACGCATATATTACTTATATACGTCAATACGCTACCGCAAGGGACATTTATAATAATAAACTTCAATGAAACTTATGGTCAAAAATAATAAAAATAAATACTAACATAACGTAAATTTAAAAACATACAATAAATGATTCGACAACTTTTATGAATACAATATTCCAAAAAATATATTTTTAAATATATTTGCATGTATATTTTTCACTTTCATTTCTGAATACTGCATATTGCATGTGGTCTAAAAAATAACATTAGCGACTTCATGCATTTCCATTACATAGATGCTTCTAATGTAAAGATAAATGGTTTATGACCAAAGATTACACATGGATTTAGGGATTTTAGCAGTGATCTATCAATTTAATACTTTGGAGCAAAAGACTTAATTACCTCATAAAACTTTCAATACCAAAACGAAGATTGAAGGTATCTGAATTTGATAACAAATGTATCTTCTTTTCAAAATCTCCTTTAATAACTTTCTTGAACGTAAGCATACATGAAGTCATTGTTTATAAGAAAAGAATATTGATTCATTCCTTATAATTAATGTAAATCTTATAATAAGTTTCTAAAGTTCTGCAGACAGCCAGATTATCGTAAATTATTCAGAATATTGGAGTTATTAATGGTTAGTAAAAGGAAAATAATTAATTGGACTTAGTAAAACACATTGAGAAAATATATTAAACTGAGTAATGCAAATGATTAGTAATACTGAATGATAATAATAATAGTAATATTTATTACTGGTAATAAGTTAGTATAGTTATTTAATAATAATATTAATACTTTATTATTAATAGTTAATTATTATTAATAATTAATGAACTGAGTAATACAAATAATTATTATATGTGATCAGTTATTATTATAATAGGGTCATTAGGTAAAATATATACAGAACTTAGTAAAATAAAATGTTTATATACGTTAAATGAAGCTATTTTAAAATTTAACATATGTGTTATTTTAACATATATAAAACTATTGTAAAATTTTAAAAAATAAATTTAAACAGAACAGTGATTTGTTTTTACTAATGTAATAAATATTATTAAAAATTTCTAGAATTAAATTAACGTTATATTTTTACATTTTAGTGTTATATTTCGTATTTAATATATTTAAAAATTTAATATTATATTTCATATATTAATATTTTATTGCATACTCAATATTATATTTTATATTTAATATTATATTTTATATTTTAATATTATATTTCATATTCGATATTATATTCTTTTGTATATTTATATTTTAAAATTGCATACATTGTAACTTATTCAGATTAATAATTCAAATTTCATTAATTGCATCTCACAGACCAGAGCTTAGGTTAAAAATAAAATAAATCGCAATTTTTTTTTTTTAATTTCTTCTGTTTACGAATTTATGAAATATTTTAATTAAATTTGTAAATAAAATAAATAAACATGTACATGTGTAAATAAGTAAATGTGTTAAAAATCTGTTTATTCCTTGAAAAAGTTTACAAAATAACTATTTTAATTAATATAAAATGCCTCAACACAATTTTTTAAAAAATCATTCATCTAAACTGATATAAACAAAATAAAACTCACTATGTAACATTTCTATTTTTTACCGGTGTTACAATCATTAAAAATTGTGAAAATAGTATTTTTCTAACAGTATTTGTTTCTTCGATTTTTTAAAAAACCCTAAGTTACTTTATATGATAATTTATATCTCTATATTTTTACACATAACAAATATGTATCTCAAGCTGTTATCATTTAGTCATTGCTCATTAAAAGTCAAAAAAACTAATATTTATCTTTGGGCATCTCTATTTCATGCATTTATGAAATGATGCAGCTGAAATATGTAGTTTTTCTGATGATATGTACAATGATAATTGTGAAAGTACCGCATGTCTCATAGAACATGAATGTCGTTACATAAATTTAAATATCATTTCAGATTTGCATTCAATTTTGTAATGTAAAAACTCCTATATTCTTTATTGCAAATGTAATTGGGAAATCCATTGAAATATGGAATTATAATTTGAAAATTGTCTTACTTTCTGCATGTTTCACAAACCTAAAAAATTGTTTCTATGTATGTATTTTATGTGAAGTCCAAATAAAATCCAATTTATAAGATATTACCCATAGAATACAATTTTATGTTTCTAAATATTTATTTTTAAAAACTGTACCACAGGGCATTGATAGTCAATTCCAAATACCATATTTATTGTTAATTGTGTAAATTTATTTGACATTAGAAACAAACCACTATTTTCAATATTATTTTATTGTAATAATAATTAATAGTTATTATTAGTAATAATTAATAATGATGGAATTAATAATAATAATTAATAATTATGGAATTAATAATAATAAACTGAGTAATACCAATTAATATTACTGTGATTAGTTTTTATTATAATAGGGCAATAGGCAAATAATAATAATTATATTAGTTATGATTAATAGTTAATTATTGAATTAGTAATCATAATTAATAAACTGAGAAATAATATTAATTAATATTACTGTGATTAGTTTTTATTATAAAAGGGGCAATAGGCAAATATATACATAACTTAGTTTAATAAAGAATTTATATATATTAAATGAATGCTATTTTAATATATGTGAAACTATTGTCAAATTTTATAAATAAATCTAAACAGAACAGTTCTTTACTGTTACTAATGTGACACATATTTTAAATGGAAAGTAAAAATTTCTCATATTAAATTAATTTTATATGCCTTATTTAATATGATATTTAATATTTAATATTATGCTTCGTATATTGTATTTAATATTTCATATTATACTGCATATTTAGTATTGTATTTAATATTTAATATTTATACTTCATATTTAATATTATACTTTTCAAAACTTTTTATATATATATACACAACTTAGTAAAATAAAGAGTTTATAAACATTAAATAAATGCTAATTTAATACAATTTTAGTACCCATTCTCAAAATATATTCCATATTTTTGCAGATCTTTTCAACAATGAATAAAGAGCTTATTAATAACAATGTCAAAAAACCTCTTTCCACAAAACATGAGGTTATAAAACCTCTTAGCGCAAAACACGGACCGGTTTTTGGCCACCAGACATTAAAAGTGCATGAGGCTCTCAAAAGACATCAGGAGGCGGAATTATTTTTCTTTCCTTACAGAAAACTTTTTATTTTTACTTTTATATACAGCAAAAAAAAAAAAAAAAAAAAAAAAAAAAAATACAGTCATTATCCACCGCAAAGGGAAATTATTTTATTTCTCTTACTTCTGCTCGAAAAGCTTATTTTGAAGTCAATGCCGACAAAAAAATCCTGCTAGAACCGGCAAACTAAAATGGGAAAAAATATATATAAAAATGAAAGAAGCACATAACCAAACACCTTATCCTATTCCCGGAAACGGGAACGCGACAGCTAGGAGCACCATGTGCTCCTTTGGGAGTCGGGAATTTTTGCTCTTGATCATTTTCCCGTTTCTTTCCCTCCCAAAAACGGGATATCAAAGTAATTTGGAAAGAGAAGGATTGTATAAAGGTGTTCCCCACTCCTCTCGAAAACGATCGAAAAGTGGCTAGAGGTCACGCAAGGTCACTACAAAGGGATGGATGCATCGACCGGGATCTAAAATCTTCCTTTTCTTTTTTTTTTTTTTCCTGCTTTATTTTCGAGTTTTTCGAAATCGACCAAGACAGGAATCGTTGTCATGCTTCATAGCTGATACGATTTCAATCATTCTTACTCCCCCTCATCCCCCACCACCCTTGCAGTAGTGGTTCGATTGAGTTTGGCTTGGAGTGTAGTAAGTCGAAGGTTCGATTCGGCTTAACCTACTTTCCATTTCGAATGCTGGATCGGTCGAGGGGGTGTGATGGATTTGGCTGAAATGAGAATTTGGAACCCCAAATCGATGATGAATTTGAATACAGACGATTTCAGGCATCCGATGTTTTTGTGGTGTGTTCTTTTATGCAAATTATTCAATATCTTTTACTTTTTAAGTTCCCATTCTTTTAGTAAACAATAAAAACTTCTCTCTAATTCAGTTGTCTCGCTAATTCAGTTGTAAAGGAATTTGAAAATTGACACATTGAGATTAAATCCAAGCTAAACTTTAAAAGTTTAGTTAAATAATTATTCATTTATAGATATAATTTTGTTGATTAAAATGTTATAAAAGGGAGAAAAGAAAAGGTAATTTTGAAAAAAAAAAAAAAGTATCGCCTTTTTATGCAATTAATGTTCTCTACTCTTAACCAAATTAGGTTTCCAATTGACAGGATTTTAGACATGCACTTTACTACAAGAATAGCAGACACGTATCAAATTCAACGTTATCCAGGCTTCCCTATAGTGGATTGCTACGCTTGACTCATATTTTTCTACGGCTATTTGTAAATAATATCCCAAGGGTTGCATCTAACGGCACACCCTTTCTCCTCGAATCTAGAGGAATGGGGCTTGAATGAAGTAGTGTCTAGTGCTCTGGCCGTCGGTACTATAAGTTTTGGGTTCGAGTCCCGATGGTGGCATGGATGTTTAAAGTGATTCAGAATCTCCTTTTTCCCTCCCAAAAACGGGATAACGGGTAATAGTGCATTAAATATCGTTGTGTAGCATAAAAATGTTATTAATAACACTGTTATAAAACTTCTTTTCATAAAACATAAATTGGTTTTTGGCCAAACAAATTTTTACAATGATTTACTTTTCTACATTAGCAAAAAATAAATAAGTAAATTAAACTTTGTACAGTAACTGGATTATAAGGATAATTATTAGATTATAGGATAATTATTCTAATTACCATACAGTAAATATTGGGGACAAAGTTTTATTTGTAAATAAATCTTTGTCCCAATATTTACTGCAGACTATATCTACTATTAGAAAAATTCTAAAAATATATTTTGTAAAACTTGGACATAATATTGCATTAAATATCGTTGTATAGAATAAAGAGGTTATTAATAACATTGTTATAAAACCTCTTTTCACAAAACATGAGGTTATAAAATCTCTTACCACAAAACACGGATCGGTTTTTGGCCACCAGACATTAAAATGCATGAGGGTCTCAAACCCCATCAGGAGGCGGAATTATTTTTCTTTCCCTACAGAAAACTTTTTATTTTTACTTCTATACACAGCCAGAAAAAAAATACAGTCTTTATCCACCGCAAAGGGATCCGCAATTATTTTATTTCTCTTTCTTCTGCACGAAAAGCTTATTTTGAAGTCAATGCGGACAAAAAAATCCCTACAAGAACTTATTGGAGGCAAACTAAAATGGGGAAAAATATATATATAGAAAAGAAAGAAACACATAACCAAACACCTTATCCTATTCCCGGAAACGGGAACGCGACAGCTAGGAGCACCATGTGCTCCTTTGGGAGTCAGGAATTTTTGCTCTTGATCATTTTCCCGTTTCTTTCCCCCTCCCAAAAACGGAATATCAAAGTAATGGGGAGAGAGAAGGATTGCATAAGGTGTTCCCTCTCCTCTCGAAAACGATCGAAAAGTGGCTAGAGGTCACGCAAGGTCACTACAAAGGGATGGATGCATCGACCGGGAACTAAATTCTTCTTTTTCTTTTCTTTTTTTCCTGTTTTATTTTCGAGTTTTCGAAATCGACCAAGACAGGAATCGTTGTCATGCTTCATCGCTGATACGATGGCCCCTGCAATCATTCGTTCACCCCCCTCCCATTTCCCCCACCCCCTACAGTAGTGGTTCGACTGAGTTTGGCTTGGAGTGTAGTAAGTCGAAGGTTCGATTCGGTTTAACCTACTTTCCATTTCGAATGCAAGGATCGGTCGAGGGGGATGATGGATTTGGCTGAAATGAGAATTTGGAAATCAAATCGATGATGAATTTGAATACAGACGATTTCAGGTATCCGATGTTTTGGGGTGTGTTCTTTTATGCAAATTATTTAATATCTTTTCTTTTTAAGTTACCATTCTTTCAGTAAACAATAAAAAACTTCTCGCTAATTCAGTTGTACAGGAATTTGAAAATTGACGCATTGAGATTAAAGACAAATTAAATTTTAACAGTTTAATTAGATAATTATAACTTTATACGTGATGTAAATTTGTTTAAATAAAATATTAAAAAAATGGAAAAAGGAAATTTTCATAAAAAGAATATTATCGCATTTTTATCCAATTAATAACCTCTAATCTTAACTAAATGTTACCAAATAACAGGATTTTAGACATGTTCTTCACCACAAGAATCGCAGACATGTAGCAGATTCAACGTTACCCAGGCTTACCTCTGATGACTTTCTACGTTTGACTCACAGTTATCTGTAGCTAACAGGGGACCTGATGGCCGAGTGGCTAGCGTTCTGCCGCTTGGTATGTTTCGGGTTCGAGTCCCAGCGGCCCCATGGGGTGGTTCGGAATCCACTTTAGGAATCTGTAGTGGTTTGGGATCCACTTAGGTCCCGGTCTAACAGGATCGTAGAGCGTTGCGGGGTATTGTTACTCCGTGTTCGTAGCTTATTTTCAAGCTGAACGCACTTCCTGGGTAGTGTTAAGGGAGTAACGTCGGTGCAGCGCTTGCCTTAAGGCATCAAAAACAACTGTGTAAGTGTTTGCCAGCTGCATTAGAAAATTAATCCGTAACTTATATCCGAAGGGTTGCATCTGAAAGCACACCCTTTCTCCTACTTGAATTCTTGAGGAATGATATTCCGGTCTCCTGATTTGTCGTGTCCATTCCAAGCATATATATAGATTTTGATTGACCATTACTTGAATATTTTGAACAAAATTCTTTAATCCAGAAATGCAAGCCAAATTAAATTTCCACTAGACCATATCGGCCAAAGTCACCCAAATTAATACTTACTACTACTTTTAAACTACTTAAAGTCGTTTAAAAGTACTACCCCTTTAAAAGTACCTGTACTACCCAAATTAATATTTATTACTACTTTTCAATTATTTCAAGTAATTTAAAAGTATTACCCATACTGGCGTACTTAGCCATATTATTACTACTACTTTTTACTACTTAATTTAATTATACTATAACTTTTAAACTCCATAATTTCTGTTAGTATTCAACTCTATAAGTTCTATTATTTATATGTAGCATTTTTAGAAAGTTGTCAAACTTTTTTAGTCTGTTATAAACCTTATTATTATTACTATATAATGGTCATAACTTCATCGTGACATTTGAAATTATTATATCCAATATCTATATATTTTCTTATGTCACTTGGTAGAAAGCAACAACTACACAAAATCCAAGAACCCGTGTGGTTTCATAGAAGGCTTCAGCTTCTGTTGTGATGGAGTACCCGTAGGTAGAAGTCTGACTTAGCTCTGTGACGCTGAAGGAGGAGGGCAGTGCCTTCCGGAGGACTTACAGGGGGAACTGACCCGCATTTGCATATTGTATGGGAGAAAATCCTGAAAATTCCCAACGGGTAGCCCGACTCACAACACAATAGGCTGAACATCACAAACACCATCGAGTCTCCTAGAATTTGAAACAGTGTCTATAGCAATGTCGTCAGCAGATTGGAGCTCCACCCTAATGCTCTAAGCTTTGCCACTGATCCTCGAGTAGGGAAAATCCATATATGAGTTAGTTATTTAGAAAATGATAAATTAACCATTTTTAATTAATGATTTATTATAGAAAGCGATAGAGTTATGAATTTAAATTTTATAATTTGTATTAAAAGTAAAATGAATATTAAATTATTTGATATAATATTTATTGGAGTACTTTGAAAACTTTCTCATTACATTTTTCAAAAAAAAAGTTCTAAATACACTCATGTCCATAAATTAAGGATAATGAAGTTCAGGCAAAGAAAGAGACAGAAGCAAAACAAATTTACTTATTTGTAAAGTCTATTTATTAAACAAAAGGTAAAGAGCAAAAAAGATGCTATATGTTTGACATATTAATAAAAATTGCGATTTTTACTCCCTGGATCAAATTTCAAAAAAAAACCTATTTACAAAAAAACAGCATAACATCGTTAGTATGATGGTTAATATGGAGTATGTCTTCCGGACGATGCAATACAGGCCTTACAACGCCTAGGCATGCTGAGTATCAAATTATCAATCTGATCTTGGGGAATATTACACCACTCATCAAGCAATGCCCTCCGAAGTTCCGGTTGACAAGTGGGAGGGGGTTGACGGGCTGCAATTCGTCGACCAAGCATATCCCACACATGCTCTATTGATTCACGTCCGGTGAGTATGCTGGCCAATCCATACGGGTGATATCCTCCAATTGAAGGCATTTGTCATTTGTCTACAATGTTTTGCACGGTGAGGACGGGCGTTGTCATCCATAAACAGAAATTCAGCACCCATGGCGCCCCGAAACAAACGTACATGTTGTTCCAGAATGACATCCCGATAGATGTGGCCTGTCATCGTTACACTCTGAATATGCAGGTCAGCTCTGGAACCAAGAATAATTCCTCCCCAAACGAGCCATCCTGCACCACCGTAAAGGGGTCGTTCAATGGTATTCTCTTGGTGGTAACGGGTACCTGGCGCTCTCCATATGAAAGTCCGGCGACAATCAAACTGCAAACTAAACCTGGACTCGTCGGAAAACATCACACAAGACCACTGTTTCGGTGTCCACAATGCATGCTCTCTACTCCAGGTTAATCGCAGGTGCAGTGAGTTGCGGTAAGTGGAACACATCTGACAGGCCTACGAGCATATAGACCAATGTGCCCTAAGCGTCTGTACACGGTCTGCCTTTAAACTGTCGCACCGGTAGCTGAAGAGAGCTGGCGAGACTGGTCTGAGGCTGTGCTCCGTCTGTTTCTTTTGGCAGTAACTGCTAAATACCGGTCCTCATTCGGCGTTGTAACTCGGGGACGACCTGTGCTGTAACATCTACTCACATTACCATCATCTTGGAATCGTTGCCAAAGCCTGGAGATGACACACTGGGCGATTCCAAGTTCCTCGGATACTTCCAGCTGGTTACGTCCACATTCCAGTCGTCCGATAATTCTACCACGTAAAAAATCATCCAAATGCTTCCTTTGTGCCATAACTATGCGGTTATTGCACTGAAAGGCTTTTAAAGCGAATGTGAACAATTTTACTTCTTTGCCACCATTCCGTATATACCCTCTCTTACACTCTCGTCATTGTGACGTACTATCCGCGCCATCTGGTGATTTCCTGTAATTTGCATATTCTTCTTCAAGATGTGTGTGATAATTCTACAGGTGAAAATTTTATTTTAGAGTTCAATTTCTGTGTGATTCTGAATTATCCTTAATTTATGGACATGAGTGTAAATTAATTAAAATAAAATAAATCATTTTAGTAAATAATGAAATAATTAAAATATTTAATTTAAAAAAACGAGTGATGGCTTAATTATTTAGTTAAATTAATTATTTAGTAATGGCTTTGATAAGGTTTGAATATTTAATGAGAAAAATAGTTAAAATACAGAATAATTACCAAGATTATAAAATATCTTAACGATATCAAAAAAATGAAATATTTATAAAATTCAATATTTTTTTTTTTCGCTTTTCAACTTATGAAAAATTAAAATAATGAAAATTAATTGTTTTCCACAAAAAAAAAGTTTTTTAATAACGCATCATAAATATACCATAAATAAATATTAATAAAGTTCGCTCTTGTGTATTTATTTTTCCAGATAATATTTTTCTTACATTTATTGAACAAATAATTAATTTTCTCTATTATGAAAACAGCGAATGGAGGCTATTAAAAATCGTCTGACATTTTTATTTTCTTTATTTCGTCATTACATCAGGCAGTGTAATCAAAAAAAGTTAATTAATCATCAATATTTTTCTCTTAATAAAAGCTTGGTTTATATTTTTTGAAACGAACATTTGTTTTTTTATTTTTTTTTTTTTACATATTTGTGCAAAAATTCATTTCAGTTTATGTGGATGTTAAGTTAAAATAAAAAATGGGATCCTTAATGAACATGAAACATTTATAATTTATTTTTCCTTAATATATACGTTATATTTATAATAAACTAAAACATCATCAATTATTTCTAGTAAATAATTAAATGACATTAACCATTCAAAGCAACATAACTTATTTTATTTTTCTAAGAAGATTTATTAATTTATTTCATTGACTTTCTTTGGAAATTTCTCTAATGATATAAATTTAAAAAATGTAATTAAAAATATTTAATGCAATGCATTGCAGAATATAAAATTCTACAAAATATTTAATTCTAATTGAACTTATAAATAATTTTCTACTTCTATTTAATTAATTTATTTCAAAATTTTATTTTATTGAATAAAATGAAACAGTTATTTTAGTTATTAATTAACTATAATTAAAATCAGGGTATTAATAAATTATACATTATTTTTAAACACTTAAAGATTGATAATTTTTTTAATTTAATATTTCTGAAATACGCCTATTTTAATTAATGGATTTTGAATTATTCTGAATTTATTATTCTAATTTAAAATCTGTCGTAAATTTTATTTAAATTACTATTTTTAAGACAACAATATATTTCTTATTTTTCAAAATTCATTTTAATAAAAAAATTAGAAACAGATTTTTTAACAAAATTATGAAGATGTATTTCAAATATATTGTATATAGCATTGTGCAGTTTTCATATATATATATATTGAAGTCATTTTATTGTAAGTTTTTTGTTGAGTTGATATATGTTTAAAACTTTTAATATAAATTTGAGAATTTTTGATAGTAAATTGTTTTTGTAGAATAGTTTGAAAAAATGTCAAGCAAATACTTCCCAAACACAAAACATATTTTATGAAATATTTTTTCAGATTGCCATACTAAATCATTTGTATTTTACTTTAGTTTTAAACAATTTATATTTTAAGTAATAGCAATAGTACAATATTTATTTATCTTGAAATGTACCGAATAAGTACTATGATTTTAAAATAAGCATTATAAGATTAGAAAAATAAAATAACATCAAATAAATTAAATAATAACGAGTTTCAAAATGGAAACTAGTAGCTGGATATCTTTCAATTTACACTTAAAATGGCTTTTATATCAAAATAAGATAATAAAATTCGTGATTTATGAAATCAGTTAAATTACGAATTTTAGTTTTTTTCTTCTAGCAAATCTGCTTGCACTTAGAAAAATTCCACAGTTGCTACAAATCAAAGCATGTCGTTTTTTCCACTTGCTATCTTTAATGAAAGTTTATTGAAAGACCATTTAATCCGGAACGAAAAAAATTAAGCCTGACTAAGATATATCGGAAAATATATTTATAGAAAAATTAAATATGTATTTATGCTAAAGAAAGCTAAGAAAGAAAGGAATGTTTGCTGTAGTAAAAGAAAATCGAACTGAAAGCTCTCAAAATATTAAATCTAAATCTGTAGTATAAAAATTTAACTAAATAATATATAAATTTCAAATCGTATATAGTATACAAATTGAAATAAATAATTTCATTTTATAAGCACATTTGCTACATTTGCGGTACATAAAAATGTACTTACCTTTTAATGCTAACACACTATATTTTTATACTAATATATTTATTTTTTAATTAATCACTGAACATTTGCTTATGAGCCTGCATTCATATAGATATAATATACTAAATGTTTCAAGAAATGTATAATGTTTTACAAATGTTCAATCAAATATAACAATATTTCAAAGACAACAGTAGTAATGTTCAAATTAAATACTGCAACGTATCGAATAAATGTTCAATTAAATAACCAACAATGTACAAATATTCTATCAAATATAAAAATAATGTATAAATATTCAAGAAAATACAACAATGTTTCAAATACAACAGTAATATACAAATTTTCAATCAGATACAAGAATGTTTCGATTACAGCAATGCAAAATATACTAATGTTGCATAAAAATACAACAATGTTTTAAAATACGATAATAATATGCAAATATTCAATCAAATACAACAATGTTTCAAATGCAACAATAATATAATAGAAAGATTGTTGTATTTAATTGAAATTAGTTTCAATCCAATACAGCAATAGTTCTCACCTGCAGTGTAAGCACATACTTATTAAATTGCATAAGCTACAAATGTACATTTTCTAAAGTTCTCAGTCCTGTCTATGTAAAAGTTTGTGCATACTCTAGTTATATTATAGGTACATTTACTGGTTATATTCTCTGTACAAGTGCTAATTATAATGCTTGTACATCTGTTAGTTATTATGAAATTTTAGAAAGATATAAATATTTTTAATTTAAAAAAAAAAATTAAATTGCATTTAAATTGTATTCATGAATAAATTCAAAATACATTGTGTTACTTAATATATCTGGAATAATCACAATTATCACAATTGCCATGTACAACTCTGAAAATATATTTTATTTATTAACATAATGATATTTTATCTACGATAATAATATATCTATAATGTGAACATAATAATCATTATATTTTAACTATTTATTCAAAATATGCCATTTTTAACAAATTATAGCAATAATCTAAATGTTGAAAACATATGTAAGGAATTTTTAACAACATTTAAATCATAGATTCTAGACTTAAGGTATTCAGCAATCAACTCAATGTTTTTAAGAAGACTAAAACTTTATCGTTATACTAACACTGCCCAAGCAATTTTATTGTATTTAAGAAACTTTCGAAAATACTGATTTTAACCAGATAAAAATGTTTATGCTGCGCCATTTTCCTTAAAAGCTCAGTAATGATCTCTACTTCTGTAAAAGTAATTTCACCAAAGGAACAATTATGAGATTCAAGTAAAGTCCATCTTCTCAGTTTTAGGATGCTAAATACCATTACAATAAAAGTTCTTCGTTCAGAAAACGATACAGTTAGTTGCCATGGTAACCATTTTAAAAAGATTTGACTACTTTGTAAAGTTTAATAATCTTTCAAAACAACACTTATCTCAAATGACTGAAAAACGATTTCCAATAAAGAATACAAAATGCTCATCGCCTAATAGAACAATAGTATACAAATGTTCAATACAATACAACAATGTTTCAAATACTACAATAATATAATAAGATTCAGTCAAATACAACAATGTTTCTAACCTGCAGTGCAAGCACATGCTTGTTAAATTGCATGAACTACAGATTTACATTTTTAAAGTTCTCAGTTCTGTTAATGTAAAACGTTTGTACATGCTCTAGTTATATTATGGGTATATTGCTGGTTATATTTTCTGTACATTATTAAATACACTGCTTGAACATGTTCTAGTTATACTACTTGTACACCTGCTAATCTTTTTAGGCTCAATGTTTTTAAGAAGGCTAAAGCTTTACCATAATACTAACACTGTTGAAGCAATATTCTTTATTTAAGAAACTTTCAAATGACTTGACTAGAAAAAAATGTTTATGCTGCGCCATTTTCCCTAAAAGCTCAGTAATGATCTCTACTTTTGTAAAAGTAATTTCACCAAAGGAACAATTATGAGACCCAAATTAAGTCCATCTTCTCAGTTTTGGGATGCTAAGTACCATTACAATGAAAGTTCTTCGTTCAGAAAATTGTGCAGTTACGTTACCATGGTAACCGTTTATAAAAGAGATAAAACTCATTGTGGTCTAATAACCCTTCAAAACAACACTTATCTCAAAAGACTGGAAAACGATTGCCAATAAAGAATACAAAACTCTTCGCCTAATATTGTATGAAAATCAGTCATTTATGAAAAAATGTTTCAAATTAAAAACAAATTTAGTGTTTAGCCAGAAAAGTAATTATGTGTTGAATTTTCTGGATATTTATGTAGAAAATTGCATATTTATTCCTGTCTTGTTAAAAAGAAAGTAAATGATTTTTAGAAAATAAAGCATGAAGCAGTTGTTATTGATTTTTTTTCTTTGTTTATTTTTGTAAAAATATGAGATAAAATAAATATTAACCTGGAAAAATTCGAGTAGTAATGTATATATATATATATATATATATATATATGCATCATATTATTTTTTCTTTATTTGTTATTTGAAGTATAAAGGAATTTAAAGAATTTTTACTGGATGCTTAATATAAATTATTAAATAATTGTTGACATATATAACAGCATCAAATTGTCTAATAAAATAAACTGTGTAATATATAAATTATAAGAAATCAATTCTTATTATGTTTGTTATAATGTGAATTAATTCATTAATTTCCAATATAAAATAATAATTAAAATTAAAAAGTAAAGTCTGTAAAAATATAATAATTAAATATTAAGGTTGATATTAAGGTTGTAAAAATATTGTTTCATATTCTTATATATATATATTATCTTTTAAAACTATAAATAGATTAAAACTATAAGTAATTATTTTATCTATAAATAAAATAAAAATACCCATCTTTATACATATATAATTCTTCTGTACGTGTGTTTGTCACTGAAATCCCCCTAAATAATTGGGCCGATTTTGATGAAATGTTTTGTGAGTGTTTGAGTGGGTCCCTGAATGATTTAGATTCACAATTGGACCCGGTAGGTGGAGCTGCAATCGTGTTCTTCTATACGTGTGTTTATCACTGAACTCCTAAACGGCTGCACATATTTTGATGAAATTTTTTGTGTGTGCTTGACAAAACATGAAGAATGTTTTTATGATATTTCCTTTGTTGTAATACACCACCTGATATGCTGCAGTCTATCAACTTCTGTACCGTTCAACCAACCGCTACGAAAATTGGTAATATGTATACAAGAAGGGAAAATAGGTTAGCGCTATCCACCTTATTGTTACTTGCCACCAGATGGTGCTGCAGCATTTCATCTTATATACCGTTCAAATCATATCCATGAAAAATTAGTATGCACATATGTTGGAAAATGGAGAATATATTTGTAATATGTAATTTTCTACAATGCATTTTTTTTTGGCAGTATGTCGCGTTCTGCTAGTAGACAATAAATTAGCACAACAAGTATTCAATCTTCGAATTTTAATCGAGTCCTTTAGTTATTAATCAATTCCCAATTTCACTATTCGTGTAGCAAATTTTCAATGTGTTAACTTTCAAATGTGCAGTTTTTTATATTAAATAGAAATTAAAATAATTAAGTTTATTTGCAAATCTATTCTTTTGAATTTTGTACAATACGTATTTTTAGGGATTGTATAATTTAATGTAGCCAGTTTTAAAATGATAACAACATATCAATGCACAAATCTGCATATCCACAATAACTCTAAGCAGTACATTTTCATTTGAATAAGCCAAACAAATCTATAAATAAGAAATAATCTTTGTTATAGCTTAATATTTCATGGTAATTTAAAATCTTATTTTTATCAACAGATTTTTTCATACATCAGTATGATGTGATTATTTTTAATTTATAAGTACAATGCAAATAATTAATTTTACAAAAATTATCACCTTTTTCAAAGTTACTCCATTTCTTCTCCTCAATAGCAATAATTAATAATGCTATTGCTGCGGGGTTTCTAAAATCGATATAAAAATGCGTCTTGAAAAAGGAATGTAGCGTATTTTTGAAATTCCTTCATCTAGCATCCTAGATTTATCAATATTTAAAAATATGAACTAAATGTAAACCAATATATTACCAAAATAAACTACTATTTATTTTTGAAACGACTAATTGATTAAAATTTATAACATATTTACAATAAAACTTTTAAATTTCTAAAGTAGTTATTTTTTAAAAACTGTAAAAATAATGCATATCGCAACTGTTCTAAAAAATAACATTAGTTTCTTCATGCATTTTCGTTATATAGATGCTTTTAATGTTAATGGTTCTAAATGGTTTATTGCAGAACATGCATAAAAGTGACCAAAGATTACTTATGGATTTAGAGACTTTAGCAGTGATCTATCAATTTAATACTTTGAAGCGAAATATTTAATCACCTCATAAAACTTTCAATACCAAAACGGAATGGAAGGTCTTTGAGTTTGATAACAAATGGAAATCTTCTTTAATAACTTTCTTGACATAAGCATATGAAGCCATTGTTTATAAGAAAAAGAATATTGATTCTTTCCTTATAATTAATGTAAATCTTATAATAAATTTCTAAAGTTCAGCAGACAGCCAGATTATCATAAATTATTCAGAATATTGGAGTTACTAATGGTTAGCGGAAGGAAAATAATTAATTGGACTTAGTAAAACACATTGAGAGAATATATTAAACTGAGTAATGCAAATGATTAGTAATACTGAATGATAATAATAATAGTAATAGTTATTACTGGTAATAAGTTAGGTATAGTTATTTAATAATACTATTAATACTTATTATTAATAGTTAATTATTATTAATAATTAATAAACTGAGTAATACAAATAATTATTATATGTGGTTAGTTATTTTTATAATAGGGCATTAGGCAAAATATATACAGAACTTAGTAAAATAAAATGTTTATATATGTTAAATGACGCTATTTTAATATATAGGAAATTTAACATATGTGTTATTTTAACATATTTAAAACTATTGTCAAATTTTAAAAATAAATTTAATCAGAACTGTGATTTAGTTTTACTGATGTAATACATATTTTAATGGATAGTAAAAATTTCTAGAATTAAATTAACGTTATATTTTACATTTTAATATTATATTTCGTATTTAATATAATATTTAACATTTAATGTTATATTTAATATATTAATATTTTATTTCATATTCGATATTATATTCTTTTTGTATATTTTTTAAAATTGCATAGATTGTAACTTATTCAGATTAATATAATTCAAATTTCATTAATTGCCTCTCACAGACCAGAGCTAAAACTAAAATAAAAAACAATTGTTGGTTTGTTTTTTTTTTAATTTTTTCTGTTTTTTATTACGAACTTATGAAATATTTTAATTAAATTTGTAAATAAAATAAATAAACATGTACATGTGTAAATAACTAAACGTGTAAATGTGTTAAAAAGCTGTTTATTCCTTGAAAAAGTTTACAAAATAACTATTTTAATTAATATAAGATGCCTCAACACAATTTTTAAAAAAATCATTCATCGAAACTGATATAAACAAAATAAAACTCACTATGCAACATTTCTATTTTTTACCTGTGTTACAATCATTAAAAACTATGAAAATAGTATTTTTCTAAAAGTATTTGTTTCTTCGATTTTTACCCAAAACCCAAAGTTACTTTATAAGATAAACTCAATCTATATCTCTATTTATTACACAAAACAAATATGTATCTTACGCTTTTATCATTTAGTCGTTGCTCATTATATGTTAAAAAAAAAAAAGCAAATATTTATCTTTGTGCATCTCTATTTCATGCATTTATGAAATGATGCAGCTGATGAATTTAAATATCATTTCAGTTCTACAATCAATTTTGTAATGGAAAAAAATTCTATATGCTTTATTGCAAATTTAATCAGGAAATCTATATGAAATATGGAATTATAATCTAAAGATTATCCTATCTTGCTATATCTAAAGATTACCTAAGTAAACTATCTTGCTTTTATTGTATTCCCAAACATAAAAACTGTATCAGTGGGAATTTTTGTGTAAAATCCAAATAAATTCCAATTTATAACATATTTGCAATGAAATTCAATTTTGTACTTCTAAATATTTATTTTTAAAAACACTGTAACTGCGGGCATTTATAATCATTTCCAATATATTATATTTTAAATTGTACAGGGGCATAGTCAATTCCAAGTATCTTATTTATTGTTATTTGTGTAAATTTATTTGACAATAGAAACAAACCGCTATTTTTAGTAATATTATTGTAAAAATAATTAATAGTTATTATTAGTGATAATTAACAGTTAATTATAGAATATGTAATAATAATTAATAAACTAAGTAATACAAATAATTATTAACTGTAACCAGAGAGGCAATAGGCAAATAATAATAATTATATTAGTAATAATCAATAGTTAATTATTGAATTAGTAAACATAATTAATAAACTGAGTATTAGAAATAATTATTACTTGTTACCAGTTATTTTTATAGTACGGGCAATAGGAAAATATATACAGAACTTAGTAAAATGAAGAGTTTATATGTTAAATGAATGCTGTTTTAATATATGGGAAACTATTGTCAAATTTTACAAATAAATCTAGACAAAACAATGCTTTATTGTTACTAATGTGATATATATTTTAAGTGGAAAGTAAAATTTTAAATATTAAATTAATTTTATATTTCATATTTCATATTATATTTCTCAGAATTTATATATAGACAGAACTTAGTAAAGTAAAAATCTTATAAATATTAAATGAATGATATTTTAATAGAATTTTAACACCGATTCTCCAAATACGTATACTCCAAGCATTTTCGCTAATCTTTTAGACAGTGAAAGAACTCAGACTATCCAACAAAGCTCAAGAATAAATTTTCTGCAGAATTTCCAAAATAATTTTTAATTAGTTATAAATATAAATAGAGTAATTAATTATATTTATAAATAGAATTAATTTTTATTAAAAGTAGAATTTTTATATTATAAACGTTATAAGAATTCATGCGTACTATTATCAAATTTAGAAAAAGTTAAAACACTAAGTAACGTTACAATTATTTATAAATTATTTATGAACTTTTTACAATGTGTATCATTAATATTAAAATACAAGAAATGCTCATAGATTAATTAAATAATTTATCGAAAAACAAAACAAATTTAGAGTTTAAAACAAAATATCTACAATCAGTAGTATAGTATATACTGTATGCTACTATGAATTAATGCATATATTTTTAAAATTTCATTTTGTTACACAACAAAATTTTAACAAATTATCAATGATTTATGATTTTCTGTTTTTTAATCTTAATAAATGATATATAGCACATATTTGAATATATTTTAAATATTTACTTTTCTACATAAACAAAATATATAAATAAATGAATAAAATTTCGTATGTTTTCTATTAGAATAATTTTAAAAATATATTTTGTAAAACTTAGGAAATAATATTGCATTAAATATCGTTGTGTAGAATAAAGATCTTATTAATAACACTGTTAGAAAACCTCTTTCCACAAAACACGAGATTATAAAACCTCTTACCACAAAACACGGATCGCATTTTGGCCACCAGACATTAAAATGCATGAGGCTCTCAAACCACATCAGGCGTAGGCGGAATTATTTCTCTTTCTCTACAGAAAACTTTTTTATTTTTTTTTTTTTTATACACAGCCAAAAAAAAAAAAATACAGTCTTTATCCCCCCGCAAAGGGAGCCGCAATTATTTTATTTCTCCTACTTCTGCACGAAAAGCTTATTTTGAAGTCAATGCGGACAAAAAAATCCTGCTAGAACTTATTGAGGCAAACTAAAATGGGAAAAAATATATAAAAAAAAGAAGGAAGCACATAACCAAACACTTTATCCTATTCCCGGAAACGGGAAAGCGACAGCTAGGAGCACCATGTGCTCCTTTGGGAGTCGGGAATTTTTGCTCTTGATCATTTTCCCTTTTTCCCCCTCCCAAAAACGGGATATCAAAGTAATGTGGAGAGAGAAGGATTGTATAAGGTGTTCCCTCTCCTCTCGAAAACGATCGAAAAGTGGCTAGAGGTCACGCAAGGTCACTACAAAGGGATGGATGCATCGACCGGGATCTAAATTCTTCCTTTTCCTTTTTTTTCCTGTTTTATTTTCGAGTTTTTCGAAATCGACCAAGTCAGGAATCGTTGTCATGCTTCATCGCTGATACGATGGCCCCTGCAATCATTCGTACACCCCCGCATTCCCCCCCTCCCCTGCAGTAGTTGTTCGACTGATTTTGGCTTGGAGTGTAAGTCGAAGATTCGATTCGGTTTAACCTACTTTCCATTTCGAATCCAAGATCGGTCGAGTGGGATGATGGATTTGGTTGAAATGAGAATTTTTTCTCAAAATCGATGATGAATTTGAATACAGACGATTTCAGGTATCCGATGTTTTACGGGGTGTTCTTTTATGCAAATTATTTAATATCTTTTCTTTTTAAGTTCCCATTCTTTTAGTAAACAAAACTTTTTCTCGCTTATTCTATAATAAAGAATTTGAAAATTGACCCATCGAGATTAAAACCAACCTAAATTTTAGATGTTTAGTTAAATAATTATTCATTTATCGATGTAATTTTGTTTAAATAAAAAGTTACAAAGAGGGAGAAAAAAAAAAGGACACTTATGCTAGATTTAAAATGACAGGATTTTAGACCTATCCTTCACCACAAGAATCGCAGACATGTAGCAGATACAACCTTACTCAGGCTTATCTATGATGACCTACTACGTTTGACTCACATTTCCTACGGCTATCTGTATCCCAAGAGCTGCATTTGAAGACACACTCTTTCTCTTCTCGGAACTAGAAGACATCCGGGCTCCGGATTTATCGCGTCCCTACCCAGTATATATACAGATTTTGATTTATCATTACTTGAAAGATTTCGAACCAAAATTCTTTATACCAGAAATGGAAGTCAAATTAACTTTCCACTAGACAAAATCTGTCAAATCCACCCAAATTAATGCTTACAACTATTTTTAAACTATTTAAATTAGTTTAAAAGTACTACCCATACTGGTGTGCTACCCAAATTAAAACTACTACTACTTTTTTACTACTTATCTTAATTATACTTTCACTTTTAAACTCCATAATTTATGTCAGTATTCAACTTTATATATTCTGCTAGCCTTTTATATCTTAAAATTTTCAATAACGCTAAACTATAAACAGTTTTTCCATAACTGAAATACCGTACAGGATGTACGGTATTTCAGTTATGGAAAACCACGGTGTTACAATCATTAAAAACTGTGAAAATAGTATTTCTCTAACAGCATTTGTTTCTTCTTTTCTTAAAAAAAACCCCAAATTTACTTCACATGATAAAATCTTTCTTTATCTCAACTAATTATACAAAACAAATATGCATTTCAAGCTGTTATTATTTAGTCGTTGCTCATTATATGTTAAAAAAATCTAATATTTATCTTTGGGCATCTCTATTTCATGCATTTATGAAATGATGCAGCTGAAATATGCAGTTTTTCTGATGATATGTACAATGATATTTGCGAAAATATCGTATGTCTCATAGAACAGGAATGCCGTTACATAAATTTAACTATCATTTCAGAACTGCAATCAATTTTGTAATGGAAAAACTCCTATATGCTTTATTGCAAATTTAATTGGGAAGTCTATTGCAATTTGGAATTATAATCTGAATTTGAAATTATCATACTTTCAACATCTTTCACAAACTTAAAAACTGTATCAGCGGAAATTTTTATGTAAAATTCAAATAAAATCCAATTCATACCATTTTTACAATAAAACTTAATTTTATATTTCTAAATATTTATTTTTAAAAACACTGTAACAGTGGGAATTGATAGTCGTTTCCAATATATTATATTATCGTTAATTGTGTAAATTTATTTGACATTAGAAACAAACCACTATTTTCAGTATCATTATTATAATAATATTTAATAGTTATTATTAATAATAATTAATAGTTAATTATATAATCAGTGATAATAATTAATAAACTGAGTAATAAAAGTAATTAATATATGTGACCAGTTATTATTATAATAGGGGCAATAGGCAAATATATACAGAACTTAGTAAAATAAAGAATTTATATATGTTCAATGAATTATATTTTAATACAATTTTAATACCATTCTTCAAATATATTCCATATTTTTATAGATCTTTTAAACAAATTTGAGAATCTCCAACAAAGCTGAAGGATGAATTTTCCCCAGAACATTAAACAAAATAATAAATTAATTATTAATTATTAATATAAAAAATGAAAGAAATATTTTTAAGCCAAGTAAAACTAATTTTTATTTATAGTAGCAATTTTTATATTATAAACGTTATAAGAATTCCTTCGTACTATTATCAAATTCAGAAATATCAAAATCAATTACTGTATACTGCTATGTATTAGTGCATATATGTTTAAAATTTCATTTTTTTTTTTTTTTTTTTTTGACATCACCAAATTTTAACAAATTATCAATGATTTAGGATTTTTTTTTTTGCTTAATAAAACATTTTAATATATGTAGAAAAATAATATAGAAAACATTTTAATATGTATTAAATATCTACAACAGCAGAAAATAGATTAAAAAAATATAACTTAGTATGTTTCTCTACATTTACTGCATGATAATTAGAATAATATGTTTTATAAAACTTAGGGCATAATATTGCATTAAATATCGTTGTGTAGAATAAAGATTTTATTAATAACAATGTTATAAAACCTCTTTCCACAAAACATGAGGTTGTAAAACCTCTTACCGCAAAACATGAATCGTTTTTTTTGCTAACCAATTTTTTAAAATATGTGTAGTCAGTGGTATAGTGTATACTGTATACTTCTCTGTATTAGTGGATATATTTTTAAAATTCCTTTTTTTTTTTTTTTTTTTTTTGGCATAATCAAATTTTAACTATGATTTATGATTTTTTTTTACTTTTTGGGCCTTAATAAAACATATATAGAAAATATTTTAATTATATACTTTTCTACACTATTAAAACAAATAAATAAATAAAACTTTGTATGATTCATAATATTTACTGCATAATATTAAAATATATTTTGTAAAACTTAGGACATAATATCGCATTAAATAGCGTTGTGTAGAATGATGAGGTTAATAATAACAATGTTATAAAACCTTTTTCCACAAAACATGAGTTTATAAAGTCTCTTACCACAAAACATAGATGGGCCTTTAGTCAACCAATTTATGCATACCTATGTATTAGTGCACATATTTTTAAAATTTCATTTTTTTGCATAAATTTTAACAAATTATCAATGATTTATGATTTTTTTGGCCTTTATAAAGCCATCATTAAACAATTTACGAACCATTTACCTTAGTATTAAAGGCATTAGTTTATTGATTTATTTTATTTTATTTATTAATTATTACTAAAGTGTAAAAAAAAAATTAAAATACTTTTTATAGCAAGGAAAGTGTATATATTTTAAAAAAAATATCTGATAGTAGTTCATATTCGTTCCTATCCTTCTATCGGTGTTGTCACGGTATACTCGTTATTTTAAGTTATTTTATAGAGGTGATGTACGGTATGGATAAACAGGTTTTTTATATCAATTATTTTTTAAACGATTTATGAAATATGAGAAAAACAAAATATGTATCTGTTCAAACGTTATGTATTTTTTAAGAAATGATCACAAATTATAGTTAGCGTTATTGAAAAGTATAAGATATAAAAGGCGAATAAATAACAGAACTTATAATAAAGTATAATACCAACAGAAATTCTGGAGTAATTCTGGAAAATTAAAGTATAATTAAGTTAAGTTGTAAAAAGTAGTAGTAGTATTAATTTGCGCAGTACACTAGTATGGGTAGTACTTTTTAAACTACTTTAAATTGTTTAAATCTTTAATACAGTAGTACGTTAAGTAGTATTAATACATTATGTAGTATTTAATACAGTAGTACGTTACATTATGAAGTACTTTTAAATTACTTTAAGTAGTTTAAAAATAGTTGTAAGTATTAATTTTGGTGCGTTTGATCGATATGGTCTAGTGGAAAGTTAATTTGACTTTCATTTCCGGAATAAAGAATTTTGACTCGGAATCTTTCAAGTAATGATCATTCAAAACTTGTATATATTCTGGGTATTGACAGGATAAATCCGGAAGCCAGAATGTCTTCTAGATTCGAGGAAAAGAAAAAGTGTGCCTTCAGATGTAACTTTGGGAGGTTTGTTGCAGATAGCCGTTGGAAAAGGTAAGTCAAAAGTAGCAGGCTATCATAAGTAAGCCTGGATAATGTTTTATCTGATACATAGTTTTTGTTTTAAAGGACTGTCTAAAATCCTTTCGTTTAGAAACCTAATTTAGTTAAGATTAGAGGATATTAGCTGCCTAAAATGATGAATTTTTTTTTTTTACAAAACTTTCCTTTTCATTTCTCCTTTTTTATGACATTTTATTTCAACAAAAATATATCATATATAAATTTGTAACTATCTAACTAAACTGTTAAAATTTAGCTTGGATTTAATCTCAATGTGTCAATTTTAAAATTCCTTTACAACTGAATGAGCGAGAAGTTTTTATTGTTTACTAAAAAATGGGAACAAAAAAGAAAAGATATTGAATAATTTGCATAAAAGAACACACCACAAAACATCGGATACCTGAAATCGTCTATATTCAAATTCATCATCGATTTGTGTTCCAAATTCTCATTTCAGCCAAATCCTTAACCCCCTATCCCCCTCGACCGATCCTGCATTCGAAATGGAAAGTAGGTTAAACCGAATCGAATCTTCGACTTACACTCCAAGCCAAACTCAGTCGAACCACTACTTCAGGGGTGGGGGGGGAAATGAGGGGATGTACGAATGATTGCAGGGGCCATCGTATCAGCGATGAAGCATGACAACGATTCCTGTCTTGGTCGATTTCGAAAAACTGGAAAATAAAACAGGAAAAAAAGAAAAGAAGAATTTTAGATCCCGGTCGATGCATCCATCCCTTTGTAGTGACCTTGCGTGACCTCTAGCCACTTTTCGATCGTTTTCGAGAGGAGAGGGAACACCTTATACAATCCTTTCTCTCTCCACATTACTTTGATATCCCGTTTTGGGGGAAACGGGAAAATGATCAAGAGCAAAAATTCCCGACTCCCAAAGGAGCACATGGTGCTCCTAGCTGTCGCGTTCCCGTTTCCGGGAATAGGATAAGGTGTTTGGTTATGTGCTTCTTTCTTTTTTTATATATATTTTTTCCCATTTTAGTTTGCCTCCAATAAGTTCTTGCAGGATTCTTTTGTCCGCATTGACTTCAAAATAAGCTTTTCGTGCAGAAGTAAGAGAAATAAAATAATTGCGGCTCCCTTTGCGGTGGATAAAGACTGTATTTGTTTTTTGGCTGTATATAAAAATAAAAAATAAAAGTTTTCTGTAAGGGAAGAAAAATAATTCCGCCTCCCGATGTGGTTTGAGAACCTCATGCATTTTAATGTCTGGTGGCCAAAATGCGATCCGTGTTTTGTGGTAAGAGGTTTTATAATCTCATGTTTTGTGAAAAGAGGTTTTATAACATTGTTGTTAATAACCTCTTTATTTTAATTTGCAATGATATTTAATACAATATTATGTTCTAGGTTCTGAAAAAAATTTATATTCTTAGAATTATTCTAATTATTATACAGTAAATATTTGGACAAAGATTTATTTACAAATAAAACTTTGTCCCCAATATTTACTGTATGATAATTAGAATAATTATCCTATAATCTAATAATTATCCCTATAATCTAGTAATTATACAAAGTTTTATTTATTTACTTATTTTTTGCGAATGTAGAAAAGTAGATATTTAAAATATATTCAAATATCTTCTATATATGTCTTATAAAGGAAAAAAAAATGATTTATACAAATCAATAAATACTTCATAAGCATAAAATGCATTTAAAAAAATATTTTTATTCGTTAATTTATAAAAATACTGTATAACTAAAATTAGATAAAATATCATTAAAAAAAAATTCAATTAAACAAGAAATACGAGCTTTTACCAAAAACTGTATCAATCTTCAATGTCTGAATTAACTATATTTATGATAATCACTATTAACTAATTTATTTAATTTTAGTTTAAATGACTTTTAACTTTATAGTAAATAACATTTAGTCATTTTTTAAAATTAAATTTGTAAAAGTAGAAAAAGAATTATTTGTAGAATTAAGAAAAAAAAAAAAGAAAACTTAATCTTTAAATGTGATTTTTCACTTTAAAAATTTCATCATATTGTAAATACTTACTTTGTTGCGCATCAAAATGTTATCAAAGTTGTTTTAAAATAAACATAACTTAATCTTTTTCTCAAAGATTACTATAGTTAAGTCCAAAGATCAATATAATTAACTCCAAAGATCAAGCAATTTAATTCCAAAGATCAATCTGATTAATATTTGGGCCATACATTAAATTTAAGTATGGTTAGAATCGATTACCCAAAGCATTGATTATTTTCTATAAGTAGAAAAATAATTTTCCTTGGGAGCATTAAAAACCTTTCTAGTTTTTATAAAGATTTTATTAAGTGATAATTAATATCTTTTTTTTTTATATATATTTCACAGATATAATGATAATATAATGACGATGAAAAAATAATTTTATTAAATTTTATTTTTTTCGTCGGGAATATTTTAATCGGATTTATTTAAAATTTCTTTTATTTTATAGCAAAGTCTAAGTAAAAACGTCTATTAAATCGTCGTAACGTCTAGTAAGTCTAAGTCTGGCAAAAAAAAGTTTTCACTTTAAAAATGTTCCATATATATATATATATATATATAATGCTTATTAAATTGTGTATCAAAATGCTGTCATACTGGTTTTAAAATAAACATAACTTAATGTTTTTTTCAAAGATTACTGTACTCAAGCCAAAAGATCAATATAATTAATTTCAAAGATCAATATCTTTAATTCCAAAGATCAATATGATTAATATTTGGCCCATACATTAAATGTATCATTAAATTAAAGCGTGGTTGGAATCAATAACGTCCAAAGTATGATTATTTTCTATAAAAGATAAAAACAATTTTTTATTAAATCTTTAAAACCCTTTTGAGTTTTAAAAGATTTTATAAAGGGATATATTATACCTTTTTTTTATATATTTTACAGAGAAGATGATGAAAAAAATTATTTTATTAAATTTTATTTGTTTTGTACGGAATATTTTAATCAGATTTATTTAAAACTTTTATTTTACAGTAAAGTCTAATCTTTTAAAGATCTGAATATTTATTGTACGTACATATGTATTTAATTCCAAAGATCAATATGATTAATATATAGGCCATACATTAAATGTACCATTAAATTAAACATGGTTGGAATCAATAACCCAAAATATTGATTATTTTCTATAAAAGAAAAAAAGCAATTTTTTTTATTGAAGCTTTAAAATTCTTTCTGTTTCTTTTTAAAAAGATTTTATTAAGTGATGAATGATATACGTTTTTTTTATATATTTCGTAGATAAATGATGATGAAAAAATTATTTTATTAAATTTTGTTTGTTTTAGGGAATATTTTAATCAGATTTATTAAAAATTTCTTTTATTTTATAGTAAAGTCTAATCTTTAAAGGTCTGAATATTTATTGTATGTACATATGTATTTAATTAAAAAAAAGAGATCAATATGATTAATATATGGGCCATGCATTAAATGTATCATTAAATTAAAGCTTAGTCTGAATCAATTACCCAAATTATTGATTATTTTCTATAAAATGAAAAATCAATTTTTATTAAAGCTTTAAAAAACCTTTTTAATTTTAAAAAAACTTTTATTAAGTGATGAATAATATCGTTTTTTTTATATATTTCGCAGATAATGATGATGAAAAAAATTATTTTATCAAAAATTATTTATTTGTTTTGTAGGGGATATTTTAATCAGATTTATTTAAAAATTTCTTTTATTTTATAGTAAAGTCTAATCTTTTAAAGATTTGAATATTTTTTTGCATGTTCATATCTCTTATGGAACAATGCCAAAAATAAACTACTATTTTTTATTTTGCCCTCCGGGCTGTTTTGTTTCTTTCTTATAATTTGTTGGGCTTTCAGATTATTAAACGAAGAATAATGTGTTTAGTGGCTGGTTGTTTGAGTAGGTTTTTTTTTTTTTTGCATCCTAAAGTGGATTAAATAATTTATTTAACTTTTTGTCAAAGCAAAAACTAAACTTTTCACAAATTTTCCAAAATAAAAATTAAGAACATAAATTAAAAAGTCTTTTAATGTCATTTATTTAAAAAAATGTTCTTTGGTGAATCATTTTGGTTCTAGAAAACTAAAAAAGATAGTTCAAACAAGATTTGAAAAAATAGTTGAAGTTATGGCAACATACTAACATATTTTTTTTTTTTGTTTAAAGAGATCACTAATAAAGTTAAAATTTTGGGCTTTTTATTACTGTCTTTCATTGATATTAATTATTAAAACAAACAATTTTTGTAACACAAGCATTAAAAATGAAATGTTCATTGTATTATATTCACGTTCTTTTTAAAAGAATGTTAACATACGTTTGAACGTTACGTTAAAAAGAAAAATTAATAGAGAAATTAATAGAGTTCGTTAAAGAGAAATTAATAGAGTTTTTGCATACATACGTTTAGGAACGCTTTTCTTAGCGCGCATGCTTAGGAAAACGTATCTGTTTAAACAGAAAAATTAATAATTCTAATAATTCCTACAAGGACTTTAGTTAAAAATTAAGAACTAAAGTGAGATAATTAATAAAGTAACTTTCTTATTGTTATATATAACATTAATACTTGATATACAATATTATTTCAATTATTTATTTATTTGATTTTGCATCAATTTTAAGATTAAATTTCAAAAACCGGAAATATATTCTCAAACGTCAATAATACTTCTTCATAAATAAATGATAGTTTTGAATATAGAAATATGAAAAACGTTTTCTTAAAAATCACTCAAAAAAAAACTTTTATTTTATTTATTATGACTACAAAATCACTACTAAATATACGCATCTTTAAAATAAATAATAAAAGCTCTTTAAGTATTTATGGAGTAAAAGAGCTATTTATTTAACAAGCAATGTGCATGTAGATTCACTTTAACATTATTTGTACTATTTATTTTTTACGAAATCTTTATAACTTCCTTAAAGGCTTTAATGAAAATGCAAATATGTCTAATTGTTTTCATGTGTTTCCGTAATACATTTAAAACTCATCCTAAAAATACTACCTTGCTTCCTCCTACGCACTGTCAAGAGCGCCCTCTGTGCCGTTCAGGAGAAAGGGTCAGTAGGCCTAGAAACTCTCACCCAAGAGGAAGTACAGCGCACCTACGCTCCCGCTGAGAAACGTCTTTAATTAGTAATCTCTCATCCCAAGAGGAAATATAGTCTCTGTGTAGCAGTTGGCCTACAGACTCTCACACACGGAGTGGAAGTTTTGTTCGCGCACCCGAGCGTAACTGAGTATAGAGGTTTCAGCTAGAAGTGGAATCCTTCCACGAATCTATAATTATACGTTTTTAAATATGCTACGTATGTATGCTACTGTTTTAATTGTATGCATGCGATGCTAGTGTGTTTATATATAAACTTGTGAGTTCTCCAACCTGTGCCTCAAATATTTCAACCCAACCACGCAGTTACAATCGAATTTTCACAACACTTACAAATTGATTTTTCCCCTCCAAAAGAACACACGTGCATAACCTTTTAGTCTAAACTAAACTTTTTCAATCTTAATATATTTAAATTCACACTATTAGTAAATAATAAAAACTAATTTTAAAACATTTCACATTTATTTTAATTACTAAAGCTAATAAATATTAATAATAAAAATATTTTAATCTCCAATAAATTTTTTTTTTCTATGAAGTTTTGAATCCTAAAAGAGGTTTTTTTTTATAAAAGTTATATATTGTCTTTAACCGAAAGATAAAAAAAAGGTTCTAAAAATTTCTTTATTAAAAGAAAGATTGAAAAAGATGTTTCAAAACGTGCTGAATAAACTATTCTGAAAACTAAAAACACAAAAACAGGCAGAAATTTCTAATGAGAAAGATCTTAATTAAAAATTTGTCATTAAAATTAATTTTCATTAAAAGCAAAAACTAATTAAATTTTTTTTAACATGCGATAGACACATGACACTAATTAACAACATTTAGTAAAAACTTTTTCTGGAAAATAAATTTAATTTCCCCTACCATTACAAAAAAAATAGTAAAAAAAAAAAACACTAACTAAATAGTAAAATGAATTTTAACTATTTTTTATGAATTCACAAGTAAAAAAATATATTTATAAGGTATTTGCAGAGTTGTTAAATGAAGGCAATAACCTTTTGGTTATCTAGTTTAAAAAAATGTAAATAAAAATATTTTATTTATTTTAGAAATATACTATGACTAAAACAATATTATGCATTATTATTAACATCTAAGTAAAAGCATTTTAAATTTTTAATTATAGTGATTGTTGTTTTTCTGTTCATAAGTGATTACTATTTCTTTTGGTTTCAAAATGTAAATCATACCATAAGTAATGATAACTATTCCTTTGGTTTTAAAATGTAAAAAATCATACCCATAAGTAAATTACTATTTCTTTAATTTTTAAAATGTAAATCGTGCCCATAAATAAGTGATTAATAATATTTCTTTGGTTTTAAAATGTAGATAAAGTAATAATTACTATTTCTTTGGTTTTAAAGTGTAGATCATACCCATAAATAATAATTACTAAAATGCTTCATAGAAGTTTAATAATATTTATTATTATAAAACGCTATAAAAATTAACATTATTATTTTAATCAACTAGTGTTATTATTGCATTTTTTTACATTATATGAAACTGTATTGAAATTCAATGTTAATAATAATGAAAAAATAAAGAGTTAGTCTGTGTTGTTAAATGATACTACTAGGGGCGCGTTCAGTCTCCTGAGTCGAATATTATATACTGACACCCGACTCTTTTCTGTAATTTTATGTACTATGTGTAATGGATTTAGAAGAATTTGTGACATAAATTAAATTACTTTTATTGCTCATATAACTAAAAAACAGTTTCTGCATAACAAAATAATTTTTACAATTTTAAAGATGAAGTATTTGCATTCACTTAGGGGGCATTCTTGTATTCTAAATTTGCTTACAAAAAAAAGCATATAACCTATAAAAACTAACAGTACCAAATTAAAAGGTTCCACAGTATCATAAAATAACTTAACACAAGCAAAAGAAAAACTGTATAATTGAAGCCCAAAGATGCTAGATTTATATTACATTAAATCTTATTTTCTTAACAATAAAAAGATCTTCTTTCATTGTCAAATCAAGAGAGCTTTTTATAAGTCTCACTGCTGAGAAAAGTCTCTTAACTCCCCAACTTGTTATGCTGTTAATGTAGTCACTGTCTTTTCTACTTCATTGTTTTATTATTGAAGTATACAACTGAATTATTTCAGCATTTAAATTTAGCATTAATTTTCTTGAATTTAAGAAATTATTTTTATAACATTATTTTTTTTTTTAAAACTATTTTTAAAAATAGTTGGGAGTCGAATTTTTAACCGGATCCTTTTGATCGAATTCAACCGACTAATGACTCGAAGACTCGAGTCGAGACTCCAACCCCCCATTGTAATGTACTACAAAAATTATAAAATGGCAATCTGTTTTTGTTTTCTTTCTTATCCCACTTGGTAGACAGCCACATCTAGACCACGTCCAAGACAAAGTCGTGTGTTCTCATGGAAAGAAGGAAAGGGAGGAGAGAGCTTCTGTTGTGATGAAGCACCCATAGGTAGAAATCTGACTTCACTCTGGGACGCTGAAGAAGGAGGGCAGTGTCTTCCGGGATGTCTTTTAGGGGAACTAACCCACAGTTGCGTATTGTATGGGAGAAAACCCAGAAGTCTGACTCCCATGCCAAGAGGATGAACACGATGAACGCCATCGAGGCTCCTCGTGTTTTGAGACAGTGTATACAAAAAAACCGCCAACGGATGGAACTTTAGTCCTAATGCTCATAAGCGGCGTGCGTTGCAACTGAGCTACGAGTCGGGCAAAAAGGAGATCTAAATGTTTCAATGCTACATGATTAATTAAAATACTAAATAAAAGAAAAAATTTCCCAAGATTAGCCAATATTTATATGGATTTTAAAAAGAACCTATTTTTATCATTCCAATCTTAGATTGCTACAAAACACTGAATAGCAAGTGAGTATTGCATTGATGACTATTAATCTGTGCAAATCGTCAAATTTTATTTTTAGATATTACAAGATATTTGTTGTAACTTTTTTTTAATGTTGTTTCCAGAAAGACTTAAATCTTTTCCTGTGTCTGTAGTCTTTCTATTTTCAGTTTTAAAATCTACTTATTTAAAAAAAAAAAATTCTTATAGAAATAATCCAATTATTGTTTTTCAACTTTTAGTAAAGAAAATTGTAAAAGCGAGCAGCTTTATTTTTAGTATTTACAATGATATTTTGACATAGCTGATCTGTAAGATACTTAACATTAATAAATTGTCATGATTCATTTCAGAAACTTGAAAAGATTGCTTTGTTTCTATGCAATTTAATTTAAGGGGGCATAGTGATATGGAACTATCACTATAAACCCTGATTTCTACGATAGTTTCATATTTCTTTTCTTCAATCAAAGAATGTGTGCATTCCTTTTTCATTTTCGTGTTGTCGATTACAAGAAAATTATGTTTCATGCTCTTAATTTGTAAGTTTTCCATAGTATACAAGCAAAAAGAAACAATGATGTCAGCAATTATACTGAAATTCATATTATTTGAGTTGCGCCAATATTGCATATCATGGATAATATGAATTATAGAAACAGATTAAGAGATATTTTTGTGCATGAATAGACATCGTATTCCCTTTTATGAATATATACCACAAACAATCGAACTGTCAATTGAGAGATTCAGATAGGAAGATATTGCCTTTCGAAGGTCTTTCGGGGATAGCTGTCCAATATATGAGTGTCGTATGGAGAAAACAAGAAATCAACCACTTACTATAAATTCGAGACTTTATAAGCTTTATTACAATCACCATCTAGTCTCTTTATTTCTGAAAACGGGGACTACAACATACTCATCTTGCAATTTAGTACCGTCTCTTGTACGATAGTTGTACATTAGTCTAAATTATAATAATTAAAAATATAATTTTACTTATGTTGTTGTTCTAATGCAGCTGACAATACAGAGACAGTTAATCTTTATACCATAAGCAAGGGCTTCACTGTTGTTACTCTTTTAGCACTACCCAGGTAGCACGTGTGGCTTGAAGATATGCTACGGGCGCACGATACGGACAACGATAACTAACATAATAATTATTAAAATTATGTAAACTATTATTACTATGTTACAAAGTCATCCAATATTTTAAGTTAATACTTAAAATACTATTACTAACCTAACTAAACTAAAACCAGTTTAAAACTAAACCTTATATAATATGAAGTCTATTACTAACCTAAATAAAATCATGCTACCAACAATTCTTTTTCAAAAGAAGTAGTATTTATAAATTTCAAAGGACATCATAAATCATGATACTTAAAGATAAATTTTTCAAGTTTTCAAAACTATGGTTAACTAACTAACTACAACATTTATGGATTCATTTATTCATTATTTATTTATTCATTCATTTATGAATTCATTTATTTATTATTTATTTATTCATTCATTTATGTATTAATTAATTTATTATTTATTTATTCATTCATTTATGAATTTACAGATAAATGAATTCTGTCATCTATCTGTAAAATGCAAACAATAAAAATAAATAAACCCAATATAAAGAGAAACATATTATACGTAAAAAGAATCGATGCAATTGGCATTCATCACTTAAACAGCAATTTGAATTTAATAGTCATTAATCATGGCTTAAGGAAACTATTAATGGATTTTTTATTTTTAATACTTTGATGTCCCTGCAAACTGAGTGCGGATAAATCGAATTACTCTTAAATTTAGGAGGGCTAGATGATTTTTTTTTGTAGTACATTTTCTTCAAACGTAATTTTGGACATTTTTCAACAACTCTTATTTTTTAAAAGTTCTTTTCATATCTTATTTTCCCTACAATTTTTAACTGGCTAGCACTCTAGCCTTTGGTACTACAGACTTCAGATTCGAATCATGGCTATGGCATGGATGCTTGTGAGTGGTTCGAGATCCACGTTGAACTGTAGGTCCCGGTTTAATTAATTAGCACAACATGTGTGCACAAAATTACAGTAGAGCGACAAACCAATCAACTGCTGGCCCAATTGGATTTTCATCTGATAGGTATTGATGTATATCAATTCTGACAAGGATGGCATTATATTCTAGAACTCTTAGAAATAAGACATTGAAATTATGATTTATTAAAGAAAACCACTTATAGTGTGGTAAATTTGAAGGTATGAAAGTTCAAAAGGAAGAACCCATTACTGATACAAAATCACGACTAGAATAGATGCTGTATGGTGTAACAATCTGATACTTTACCAACGGATTTATTGTTTTTAAAAGATTTAGGAAAACACTGTAAAAACATTTACTTAAGCACAAAAGGCTTTAAACTCTATTTACGCCATTAAATCGCGTAAATGTAAAATTATCTAAAATAACCTTCCATTTCTATTTCTATGAACTTGGTTTTTTTTCCACCATAAAAGTGATTTTATTTTTGGTCTTTTGGATATTTTTGGACGCGCTTGTTTTGTAATGGCCTGATCCGCTTAGTACTAGTTTTTAGTAATTCGAGTCTGTGATGGCCCGATTAACGCGGATTAGACCATAAGCTGCATTTCGGACTTATCTGGAGCTTGCTTACTTTTTACTTTAAAAAAAATGGCTTTCCTTTCTGGAAAATCTCAGTATTGGAGTTAATTCTTCAGTTATATCTTTTTTGTTAGTCTGTTACTTTTAAAATTAAAATCTATGTTTATTTTTTATAACTATTTCTACAAATGCACTAGAAGAGTCTTGAATTACTTAGTTTTTGTTTGTTTTCCCCGGTTTAGCAGTCATCTTTTGGCTCCCATTTTCTTACACATAGAGTATTTTTTGCGTTGTTTTGCGATTGTAAAAAACGTATTGTTGTTGTTTTCTAACTCTGGACTATTTCATGAGATCATTCCCAATAGATATGTAGCAGATTCAGCATTTACCAGGATGCTTGTTACAATTTGATAAAGTGGGATCTGTTAATCTGTAACCACATTTTACAATCATAATTTTAATTGAATATCGCAAGAAATAGTATCTCGGGGGCCTGAATGGCCGATCGTCTAGCACTGTGGCACTCGTTTGCCACAGGTTTCGGATTCGAGTCCCGGAGGCGCTATGGATGTTCGTTATAGTTCGGAATCCACTTTAAACCATAGCTCTCTGTCTAATATGATCGTAGAACGTTGTCTAGAGGTTTAGTCAATCTTCTGTCCTCATGGTTCCTCGCTAAAGTGAAGCTGCATATTACCTTCAGCATGGCCCAGTCGCTTTCGACGAGGTTTTCTGAACCTGATGTAGTCTTTCTTGCACCAGGGGGTTAGTAGCAACAACAATCCTCAATCATAACACATACTTAACGATCTAAGGATTTATTCTGTCTTTCACTATCATGATGCGAGAGTTTTCAGTTGAGGTCACTTATGGTTTGTAATACCGGTTTTATACTTTTGAAGCCATGATACTCCAACAGGTCACTCTAGGATAAATTTTAGAATTATCACATTTTTATTAAGCTTTACGTATTAATGTTTTTCGGATCAAAAAGAATTATACATAAATTATTATCTATAATAATAATTATTGTTGTTGTTGTTTATTATAATTAAGTTAGTTAGATTTGTGATACGTCTGTCAAAGCATTTCTGTATATGCACTAGAATAGTCTTAAGTTGCTTAATAGTCTTGCCTGTTTTCCCAAGTTTTCAGTAATCTCTTGGTTTCCACTTTCTTACACACATTATTTACCGGATAGGCGTAGTTATCTAATCAAATAACACATCACTCAATAAGTCTCCGGTCTGATATGGCACCACTAATTTTTGAAAAGTAGCATTCTTCAAAGATGCATGTCAAAATTTCATGATATTCTGATAATTAGTTTACAGGTTACAGTGGTTTTAGTGATTCCAGTTTTGTAATTTTCAAAACAATGGGTAAAAAAGCATTTCATGTGTTGATTAAACATTTTTTTTTAATGCGGAAAATACTTTTGAAGCCAAACGCTTAATAAGCATAATGGAGCTTCTGTACCAGAAAATCAATTATTATTGACTGATATGCTGGATTTAATGGCAATCGTACAAACACCGATGATGCTAAACGCTCTCTGTTACAAAAATCGGTAATTGTTCCTCAAAACACAAGAAAAGTTAACAAAATAGTTTTGGAAGACCTTAAAAGAAGTTGCGTGGATATAGCTGACGCTTTGAAGATACCAAAAGGTGGTGTGTTTACAATTTTACATGAAATTTTGAACACGCTTAAGGTGCTTTCGAAGTGGGTGCCGCGTTTGCACACACCGGACAGAAAACAACAATTCGTCGACGATTCAGAGCGTTGTTTGAAGTTGTTCAAGCAAGATAAAAAGGATTTCTTGCGTCGGTATGTGACAATGGATGATACATGGATCCACTACTACACACCTAAATCAAAATGATCGTCAACTGAGTGGACAGCAGCCGGTGAAAGTCGTACGTATCCAAAAACTCAAAGTCAGCATGCAAGTTTGGGGTATCCGTATTTTGTAACAGGAATGATATTTTACTCATCGACTGTCTTGAGAAAGATAACACTATCAATAGTGAATATTGCATGCCATTATTAGATCATTTGAGTGTAGAAATTAAGAAAAAAAAGTGCTGTTTTATCAAGGCAATGCCCTTGTCACAAGTCCAATGAAAACAATGGTTAAATTGAATGTATTACTCTTCGAATTGCATCCCCATCCACAGTACTCTCTAGATATGCCCCCAGCAAATATTGGCCTTTGCAGAAACCAAAAAGATGCTCCAGGGAAAGAAATTTGGCTCAAATGAAGTTATTGCCGAAATTGGCACCTGTTTTGAGTAGCAAAGACAAATCGTTCTAAAAAAAAGCATCGAGAAGTTATAGGAAAGTTGAAATGAATGTATCACTCTTGAAGAAACACTTGTTGATAAATAAAGTCGAATTTCTTAAAAAAAAAATTTTTTTAGCTTGACTTGAGACTTACTGAGTGATGTGTTATAGTTGAATACCTTAGCAGGTTTAAATAAAAACAGCATGTGAAGACTTCTTTCAAATGTCAGGTAACATAAAATCTTATTTAACGAAATTTTCTGAACAAAATGGTCTTCTATTGTAACAAGGTTTAAAGAAATTTTTTAAAAATAAATAAACATTGTGCAAAAAAAAATCTTTCAACTTCAAATTTATACTCGCATAAATATGAAATTGTCAAACCACTGCATCGATTGACAGACACGTTGACGGAAGAAAGAAATATATTCTAAAAATTCCAATACATTTTTGAGACGAGATTGAAAACCAAACAAAAGAAATCCTTAAACTTTGAGGGTTAAAACAAATATTTCCATAAAGCTAAAAAAATAAATAATAACAATAAAAAAGCATGTTTCTCAAAACTTGAAAGATGTTTCCTTTAAATTTTAGACACATCACACAGAATGTTTTTACTTCTATTGCAAATCGTTACAGTTACAGTTACAGTTAAAAATTGTAAGTAATCTATTCAATAGATTTATTTTTACTTGTACTTTCAGAAATTTGGCTCTAGGTTTTGGATGTTCTGAGTAAAAATATTATGCATTCCAAAACTGTATGCTTACACGTCTATTTGAATATAAATTGATTGAAAAACCCTACATTTATTTTTCTTGGTGTTTAAGAAAGACTCATGCATACAAATGTTGAACAGTTCACTACGCACAAATACTTTCTTCCAGCAAGGAAAAAACTTTCTTTTTTGTGTGGAAAATTTTATTCATCTACTGCAAATAATTTGTTTTCTTTTAAAGCAAAGCGAAAGAAGCTTCTTAAATACAGTTCGTTTGGTTCGTATATTTCTTAATTTATTTACAGTAATGTATTCCGTTTTCTATTAGGATGCATCACATAATATCCAGTTTTTGTTTCCTTTACGATTTGAATTCTTACAGTAATTAAATCATTTACGTTTCTTTCGAATGAGAAATTGCTTCAAAAGTAATGCTTTTTCATATTTCATCTTAAAAGTTCTTTACGATTGATGTTGGTTTGCATTATTTTAAATAAATCTAACATTTAATTAATGAAAGGGATATGTATAATGAAAATATTTACATATTATGAAATTAATTTAACACGCCTTGCTAACAAAAGACTATGTCTTGTTGATGTTTATTGTTAATTTCAATTTGAATATATTTCAGATATTTCTGAGTTTCTTAATTTTATTACTGGTTATTGAGGTTATTGTTATATTAAATGTGAATATATTTCAAATATTTCTGAGACAATTTTCAGCTCATGGTCTGTCACCAATAACGATGGAACAACTCATGGTATAGTTCATATTCTATCTATAATTGTTTCGAACTGTGAATGTCGCACAGACATTCTCTATTTATTGAGTCTTATTATACATGATACCGAATATCTGCTATCAAAATTGAGCAGCAGATTGTTTTCATTAGTGCATAAGCACTAATTCCATGTAATACAAATACCCACAATACTGAGTGTTTACTCTTACATTTGCGTGATGGTTTTACTATATACTTGTCAAATAGCATCTCTCCTGGGAATAAAATGCTCTCGTCAGAAAAATAAATGCTACAATACATAAATATATAAATTATTCTCAATAAAAATGATTATTTTTTAATGTATATTATTATTCAATATGTTAGCTAAGCCGATGACACTGTATCATGAATCTATCTTATCAAATGTAGATAATACCTTTGACGCTTTTAAAAAAGAAAGGATTTGTAGACAATTTTCAAATGTAAGGTAACATAAAATCTTATTTAACAAAAAATATTTTATGAACAAAATCTTATGAACAAAATATTTTTGCATTATAACAAGATTCAAAGAAAAAAATTTGAAAAATTAATAAACATTGTGGAAAAAATCTTTCAACTTCAGATTTATACTGCATAAATATGAAATTGTCAAACTACTGCATCGATTGACAGACACGTTGACGCAAGAAATAAATATATTCTAGAATTCCAATACATTTTTGAGATGAGAGTGAAAACCAAAAAAAAAAAAAAATGTTTACTACTTTGAAGGTTAAAACAAACATTTCCATAAAAACGAAAAAAATAATAATAACAATAAAAATATGTTTCTCAAAACTCTTTGAAAAATATTTCTTTTAAATTTGAGAACACATCGCACAGAATGTTTTTTGCTTCTATTGCAAATCGTTACAGTTACAGTTAAAAATTGTAAGTAATCTATTGAATAGATTTATTTTTACTTGTACTTTAAGAAATTTGGTTCTAGCTTTGGATGTTCTAAGTAAAAATATTATGCATTCCAAAACTGTATGCTTACACGTCTATTTGAATATAAATTGATTGAAATACCCTACATTTATTTTTCTTGGTGTTTAAGAAAGACTCATGCATACAAATTTTGAATAGTGAACTACACACAAATACTTTCGTATAGCAAGGAATAAACTTTCCTTTTTTGTTTGGAGAATTTTATTCATCTACTGCAAATAATTTGTTTTCTTTTAAAGCAAAGCGAAAGAGCCTTCATAAATACAGTTCGTTTGGTTCGTATATTTCTTAATTTATTTACAGTAATGTATTCCGTTTTCTATTAGGATGCATCACATAATATTCCAGTTATTGTTTCTTTTTACGATTTGAATTCTTACAGTAATTTAATCACTTACGTTTTCTTTGAATGAGAAATTGCTTCAAAAGTAATGTTTTTTTCGTAGGGCTCCTGTACAATGGATGTTGGTTTGCATTAGTTCAAATAAATCTAACATTTAATTAATGAAAGGAGTACTTATAATGAAAATATTTACATATTATGAAATTAATTTAACATTTCTTGCTAATAAAACAATATTTCTTGTTGAGGTTTATTGTTACTTTCAATTTGAATATATCTCAAATATTTCTGAGTTTTTAATTTTATTGCTGGTTATTGAGGTTATTGTTATATTAAATGTGAATATATTTCAAATATATCTGAAACATTTCTCAGCTCATGGTCTATCACCAATCATAATGGAACAACTCATGGTATAGTTCATATTCTATCTATAGTAGTTTCAACTTGTGAATGTAGCACAGACATTCGCTAATTTCTTGAGTCTCATTATACATGATACCGAATATCTGCTATCAGATTTGAGTGACAGGTTGTTTTCATTAATACTAATTGCACTAATTGCATGTAATATAATTGCCCACAATACTGATTGTTTGCTGTCAAATTTGAGTGATGGGTTTATTACATACTTGTCAAATAGCATGCATACAAATTTTGAACAGTGGAATACTCGCAAATACTTTCGTACAGCAAAAAAAAAAAAAAACTTTCCTTTTTGTATGGAAAATTTTATTCATCTACTGCAAATTATTTGTTTTCTTTTTAAAGCAAAGCGAAAGGGCTTTTCATAAATACATTTCGTTTGGTTCGTATATTTCTTAATTTATTTACAGTAATGTATTCCGTTTTCTATTAGGATGCAACTCATAATATTCCAGTTTTTGTTTCTTTTCACGATTTCAATTCTTGCAGTAATTTAATCATTCACGTTTTATTTTGAATGAGAAATTGCTTCAAAAGTAATGTTTTTCATGTTTCATCTTAAAAGTTCTTTACGATTGATGTTAGTTTGCATTATTTTAAATAAATTTTATATTTAATTAATGGAAGGGTATTTATAATGAAAATATTTTTACATATTATGAAATTAATTTAGCACTTCTTTCTAATAAAAATTTCTAGTTGGTGTCTGTTATTAGTTTTAATTTGGATATATTTCACATATTTCTGATTTCTTTAATTCTATGACTTCCACAGCATATTTATATATTTGAAAATTCTGCATTGTATAATTCTGTATATATATTTATATTTCTGTATCATTATATTTGTTAACTATTTTAAAATTCTGCAGTTAATGTGTTAATGAAAAATAATAATCTTGAACTATTTGTTTTTCATAGACTTTTTAATTTATATATTTTTGTGTTTTTAAAAATTATGTTATTTAATTAGAAAAATTGATTTTAGAATATTAATAAATATCTATGATTTTTTTTTTTTTTTAAATTTCCAACTTTTTATATTATTAATTTAATATAAAACTTAATCGACATTTACCTAATATTAATATGCAATACACTTTATATTGGCAATGCAAAACAGTTTTTAATTAATTTTTAACAATCTAATTTAAATTTTGTAGTAACACAAGAAAGAAATGATGAATGCAAAACGATATCCAAAACAGATTCATATCAATAAATTTCGTTAATTGCTGATTTAAGATGCCATTCCTAGTTATTTTTTCTGTTAAGAGCTTTTAGTATTGAAATTTTCAAATTTTTCTTTTTAATATACATTTTAAGTTACGTATCAAATGATTATAAGCATTTTATAAATGTTCGATTGAATGTTTTATAATAATATTCTTATTGATAAAGTAAAAATTATTAACATATATTAATAATAAAATAAAAAATCTGATCTACACTGTGGTTCAAAATTCTCTTAAATTTATCGATGCTCCATATTAAGAAGATTAATTTGATCAATTATCTTCTGAACTAATAAAAAGATTTTAACGAAATTGGGTATGAATATAGGTGTGTATTTTACAAGTAAATAATCCGATAATTATGACAATCGTGTCTGATCGTAACATGCTCCTCAAAGCTGGAAATGCTATAACAGAATATAAAATATCAAACAAAAAATATAGGTTAATAAGGGTTGTGGTCCCCCTGACAATTATAGAACTTTCATAAAGTTAATTCAAATTTCAAGTATTATCTGTCAGTCTATTATTCTCTGAGGGAAAATGATCCTAGTCCATCAATAACATTGTGTCATACTTGTAGTATTATCTGTCAATTTATTAATATCAAAGAAATATGCTCCTCCAACAGTATCGTTGTTCATACTTGAAGTATTATCTGACAGTTTATTAATCTCAAAGGATAGTCCTATTCCAACAGTAACAATTTCTTTAGGCCCTACTTGATTTTGAGTGGTGGAAGGCGAATTGCTGTTGTTCTCTCAAAAGCATTGCAGATATGTTCTATATGGTTTATGTTTATATTTTCGCTTGGCCCATCAATTCAGTGAATATTTTCATAGAAATCGATCGATCTGATAAGCCCAAGTTGGACGCGTGACATGGCATAAAAAAAGTAACCATGCCAGATTAAACTCCTGAAAAAAATATACATAAGGTTTCAAAAATCTGATCTCCATATCACATAGTATTCCATAAATACTTTGTCAAAGATATGAAGCCTATGCCATACACACAGACCATCAATCCTCTGTTGCCATAGAGATATCTTTTCTGGAGTTGGTGTACAGGGGATAGATCTCTGGTTTTCTCCAGATGAACATACGTAAGTGTTTAACCTGAGTCGGGACTCATCAGTGAGTATAACGTTCCTCCATGGATCTCTGATCCAACGTGAATTTTCTTGCACCATGCTCCACAATCTCTACTATGTGTGGAGTAAACGAACCTTCAAATAGCAAGTCTTCTCGCAAATACTTTTCATGTAGGTTTCTAAAAACCTGAAGTCTTTAAAGTAGGGTCACATGAAATTCAGCGAGTATTTACAGGCTATATTATTCTTGTTAAGTTTAACAGTAATGGTTAAATGTAGTTCTTCTTTGGCCTTTGTGACTCTTGATTGTACTTGACCAGGTATTCTCATTCTGAAACCTTACGCTGTTTCCCTCTGCCTGATACGATGTCATGCATTAAAGGTTCGTCTCTAGCAATCTATTAAACATTAACATTAAACTTCTTCTAGGGTCTCCACGTCTATTATTCAAACGTGGGTGATTACTCGTTTCAACAATTTTGTTTTTTAATTCAAACTAACTTTAAAAAACAAGGCCACCATATTTGAGAACAATGCAAGTAAATAGCCACACGCATTTATAAAGTCTGTTCCTCTATATGCCCCTTTCATACGCATGTGTACTTTTACGTATTAGGCACTAAAGATTTGCTTTTTGCTTGTTTAAAAGCAATGTACTTACTCTTTGTACAGTACTTTTCGAAAATAGTGAACAAAATGTGCAACTTCTTTTAATCTTGAATACAAGTGTAATAGAATAAAAACAAGTACTAAAATTAGGAACGTTAATTACGTTTCGTTTATATAACGTTCCTTTTTTTTAAGCCATAACTATTATTTGCTACTAGACAACAAATGTTTAGTTACTAATTAACTTTATTTGCTTATTTGGAATTTCATTTTCTCCTACATCAACGCATTCCTTATTCTATCTCCTCATTCTTCTTTGTTTTCCACTTAATTAACTTCCTTTTCATTTCGCCGAACCAAGAGATTTTTCTTTCTTGGAGATTCTGTTTTTCTTCTTTCGCTGCCGGTTTATGTTCAAGAGCGGCCTTTTATGTGAAGTATAGTTTCTCTGTTTTCTATTTGTGAACAAGTCAAACATAAACGATTTAAAGTGAATCTCTTGAATGAAAATTGAATCTTGGAAATTTGCAAAATATAAGTTTTGTCTTCTTCCATGATGAATAATTGAGGGAAAAAAATAAGTCAATGCAGTAATATGATAGCATCTGAATCGTATATTTTTAAGGTTTTTTTTTTCTAATGCAGCTGGCAAACACTTAGACAGCTGTTTTGGATGCCTTAAAGCATGCTCTGCACAGACGTTACTCACTTTGCATTACCCAGGAGGCGCGTGCAACTCGAAGATAAGCCACGGACGTGGAGTAACAATACCCCGCAACATTCTACGATCATATCAGACCGGAACCTACAATTTAAAGTGAATTCCGAACCACTACAAACGTCCATGTCACCGCCGGGAAGCGAACGAAATCTTTGGTACCGAGGACTAGAGCGCCAGCCACTCGGTCATTCAGGCCCGTATATTTTTTTTTTGTTCTAATGTAGCTGGCAAACACTTAGACAGCTGTCTTGATGCCTTAAGGCAAGCACTGCACAGACGTTACTCACTTTGCATTACCCAGGAGGCGCGTGTAATTCGAAGATAAGCCACGGACGCGGAGTAACAATACCCCAGCAACATTCTACGATTATATCAGACCGGAACCTACAATTTAAAGGGAATTCCGAACCACTACAAACATCCATGTCACAGCCGGGACGCGAACCCGAAATCTTTGGTACCGAGGGCCAGCCACTCGGTCATTCAGGCCCATATTTTTAAGTAATAAGAAACAATTACAGTAAATCCATATAGTAAAGTGCATTTATAAGTTTTGTATACTACTTGATTTAAAACGTGTAATGACTAGTGTTCGGTGTGGCAGATTTCAAGTTCGTGTCCCGGCTGTGTCTTGGATGTTTGTAGAGGTTCAGAATCCATTTTAAACAGTAGGTCCCAGTTTAATATGACTACTACTATTACACCACATCACTGTGCCTACAACTGAGTTACCCCTGTACAGTTTCGTGATGATGTGGGTGAGAAGAAGTCTGATTCGGATCTTTGATGTTGTGCGTTCGTATGACTCTACGGTTTAAAGTGGATTACGAATCACGACAAATCTTCATTGCACCTCGAAGACTAAGCTAGCAATGCCAACTAAAACGAAACATATGGTATCAAGCGCCAGAACTCTACTCACTCGGACATCAGGCCCCTTACCATTTACATATAACACGTGGGCTGAAATGTTCATAGGCTGACACATAGATGGCGCTACTTGTATTAAATCCATATGGTTTTTAGTTAGCTATAACCTTCAAAAGACACGTGTATAAATTTGACAGCTGTTGCACTATTAATATATGATGTTATAGCATTTTTAGTGAAGTTATAGCATTTTTAGTGTTCATCACGTGCAGTCCACTCGGCTGACTGTCGATTGACTCCGCTGTGAAAGGATGGAGCCATGTTTCATCCATTGTCACATATCGACGCAAAAATTCGAGTTTATTACGATTGAACAGCTCCAAACACTGCTTAGAATCATCAATTCGTTGTTGTTTTTGGTCGATTGTGAGCTCGCGCGGCACCCACTTTGAACCGATCTTTCGCATATCGAAATATTCATTCACGATATGCCCAACAAGTTCCTTTGATATCTTTAGGTCTCAGCTATCTCAATCAACTTCACTTTACGGTTATCAGAAATTATTTTGTGGACTTTTTTGATGTTTTCGTCGGTAACAGCCTGTTTGGGGCGTTCACTGCGGGCATCGTCCTCGGGGATCATTTCGCCTCTTTTAAATTTAGCAGACCACTTCTCTACGGTTGATTTTCCTGGTGCAAAGTCCGAATAATGTTTATCATATAATAGTATTTTTTTTTGCCAAAAATCAATGCTTTATTAACACACGAAATTTCTTTTTATCCATTTTTTCAAACTAACAAAGTTGCTTCACTAAAAATGCTATAACTCACATACTAATAGTGCAACAGCTGTCAGATTTATGCACGTGTCTTTTGAAGGTTAGGGCTAACTAAAATTTATATGGATTTAATACTAGTAACGTCATCTATGTGTTAGCCTACGTATTTTTCAGCCCACCAGTTACCACAGGAAAACCCACAGAAATATGATGAATTAAAGCCATTTCTTTTTGGGAAGACGTTTAGTGAAGTCTGCCCCTCTTATGCAAGTCATATGAAACAAAAAATACAAAAAATTGGCTGGAAATGTACATGCTATTTAAATCGCCAACGAATATCCGTTTTTTCAAAATCAATGACTATAAGCTGTTTTGTACGTGGGTTAGAACCTGAGTTTTCCTGCATGCTAGTTGCAAGCGTTATCACTGGCCCTAAACCATAAATGTGGTTTAAAGAGATAGTCGTGATGTAATTTAAAGTGGTTCCTATAAAAATATTTATGTTTATTTCAAATATTTGTATACGAAGTAAATTAAGTTGTTAATAAAAAAAAAACTAGAAATAAAATTAAAATAATATTAAAAAATAATCATTGGACGAACCATTTTAATTATTAATCGATTATTATTATTATGCATTAATGCTAAAGGAACATTTTCATTTAAAGCAAAAAAACCAAACTTGCAGATAAATATATATAATATGCATTTTTTTTTTCAAACCATTAAATTTTTTCAAAAATATGAATATGTATGTTCATATTTTTACCAAAACACTTAATGGTTTCATTAAATTAATAACTTTTTTTGCTTTCAAAGTAAAATGTGGCCGTTATTTAATCACTTATCTTTCAAGTGTAATTACTTTAAAAGTATTATGAAGCAGAAAAGATTCTTTGATAATGATAAAAAGCATACAATATCCTTTATATCACTGTGATTAAAAGTTTCTCATTAGGGTTTTTTAAAAGACTTTTTAATAAGAATAATACGCCTGATAAAGTTCGTAATTGCATTTAATAATCTTTCCAAATTATTTAGCCATGCAAGAATGACGTAGGTAAATAAAACATTTTTAAATTTTTTTTCTTCTAGCAATAATTCGCTGAAATTTAATTATCTTAATTGCTGTCAATTTTCTATAAACTCTTTTACTCGTCAGTATAATAATCTTAAAAGTAAAAAAAAGTTATAAAATTATAGCATTTGGCAATCATTTTTATAATATATATATAAAGAGACAGAGAGAAAGATAAATTGATAAACGATCATTCAAAATTGCATTATCTCAGTAAATGTAATTTACATTATTTTATATTTTTCTTGACATTTATACGCAAATTATAATCCTTTTTTTTTATTTATGTTTTTAATGTCTCAGAAAGGGTATTAATGCAAATTACGGAATTAATGTGGTTAACTTTGAAAGAATTTTAATTAGAGGTATAAAATTCAAAATTGATGACATCAGTTTAGCGTCAAAATATCATTTTTATTATAAAATAGAGGAATGCATATTTTTTTTTTTTTTTTTTTTGGGCCGTGTGGAAAGGGAGGGAAAATGAACAAATATTTAAAAGAATGAAAACTTAAAAAATATACTAAGTGGAGTAATAAACTGAGTAATTTATTTTTTTACTTTTAGTGATGTAAAATAGCGCTCTGGCGCTCGGTACCACAGGTTTCAGGTTCGAGTCCCAGCTGGCATAGATGTTTGTTTGATTTGGTTTAGTTGCCGCTCTACGATCATGCACAATACAGCTAAACACACCGGGAGCTACAGTTAAAAATGGATTTCGGAACCACTTGCAAACATCCATGCCTCCGCCAGGATTCGAACCTGAAGCCTATGATACCAAAGGCCAGAGCGCGCCACTTGGCCACCAGGCTGCAGCTTTGGATGTTTGTAGTAGATCGGAATCCGCTTTTAAACCGTAGGTCCTATTCTGATATGTCTGTACAGCGATGGGCAGACAACCCTACCCCATAAATTTTGAAAGATTTTATAAAGTATGGGAAAACCAAAATAAATAAAATCGTTTTAATGCCAAAGCCCGATTTTGATTATAGAATAGATAGTCGTTATGTTTTATTTTTTTTATGGGCGGTGCTGGAAATGGGGTGGTGAACAAATATTTAAAAGAACACATTTTGGCAAACATTAAAACCATAATAAAGTGGAGTAATAAACTGAAAATTGCTTTTTACTTTTAATGATATAAAATAAAAGATGCGCTCGAGCCACAGATTTCCACTTGAAGCCTCGGATGAGTGATTGAATTTGTTTGGTTTGTCGCTATACGGTCATCTTGTGCAGACAAGGGCTAAACAGATGGCAATTGTGGGATTTCTTCCGTAACAAACATCCATGCCATTGGGCGCTTTGAAGTGCGATATCAAATTAGGACCACCAGGCCGCTGTCATGCATGTCTGTATTGGTTGGAACCACGGTTAATTAGGTCTCGGTTAATAATATAGAAGTTCGGCGTAGTTAAAATTACCCTAAAAACAAAACATCATCTGTGGAAATATGCCAGTGGGCAGACGGCCTTGGCCCATCAAGGGGCTCTTGACCACTTTCATAATGATGATGATGATTAAAAATTCTGGACAGGTGACGCCTTTATAACATGTCATATTTATTCTCCTTTCCTATTTTTCATAAAAGATAAAAAGAAATTAAAATTTCAATATTAGTAAAAATTAGTACTCTAATATACTAACTATATTGTTATCAAAAATATATTTATTTAGTTTCATTGTTGTTCATTTACCAAAATATCCAGTAAATATTTTATACATTCACCAACAACTATCACATGAATATAAATGCCGATTTCATTTGTATTTTCTTAACTTATTACTTGTCAGAAACTACTATTTCAATCCCTAAAGAAATCCTTCCTATTTCAGATCGCATTATCTACCAATTGAATGAAAGCTTGCTCTCTGCCTAATGGCGTTTTAAAAATTCATCCTATCTTGGGGGAACAGTTAAAAATCCAAATACTTCACAATGCCCTTTGCTATCGCAAAGGATCGAAAGGTGAGAGAGGGCCCCTCCGAGATTACAGAATACTTTGCTATCATCAACGCGCCTCAAAGGTTCGAAGAATTAATGGCTCCAGAAGAGCTTTTATCAACTTCCGTCCGGAAACCGAATTCTTGCAAAATTGATTCAACGGGCTCCGCGTAACCAGCTCGAACAAAAGCAAAGAGCCTTTTTCAATGTAAAGAAATTGAAACTATGTAGGAAATGATCTTGTGAGTTTAAGGTTTAGTATTTTGGTACCAGATGACTTTTTGGTTTTCAGCGAATTTATCTTACTTTTACAAAATGAAAGCGACAGAAGTTCTTTTATATTTTTCTACTTCTTGTGTGTCCAGTATAATCTATTAAAATAAATGTTTTTATTTTATTCAACAAATTTCGTAAAAGATTTTTAGATTTCTTTTTTCTGAGTGGCATTTTTTTTTCAAGCCTTATACATTCACATTATATTGCTAAGTAAATCTGCTAGCAGATCTATACGGTGTTGATCATTTACATAGAATAAAACTTGTTTGGTTTCGATAATTTTTACAAAGAAGAAGTATGTGTGCAAAATTAAAAGTTTAATATTTTAAATAATCTCCTTAAAGATTATACACTCATGTCCATAAATTAAGGATAATTCAGAATCACACAGAAATAGAACTCTAAAATAAAAAGCAACTCCAGGCTTTGGCAACGATTCCAAAATAATGGTAATGTGGGTAGATGTTACGGCACAGGTCGCCCCTGAGTTACAACGCCGAATGAGGACCGGTATTTAGCAGTTACTGCCAAAAGAAACAGACGGAGCACAGCATCAGACCTGTCTCGTCAGCTACCTTCAGCTATCTCTACGACAGTTTCAAGGCAGACCGTGTACAGCCGCTTAGGGCACATTGGTCTATATGCTCGTAGGCCTGTCAGATGTGTTCCACTTACGGAAACTCACTGTCGCCGGCGATTAACCTGGAGTAGAGAGCATGCATTGTGGTCACCGCAACAGTGGTCTTGTGTGATGTTTTCCGACGAGTCCAGGTTTAGTTTGCAGTCTGATTCTCGCCGGACTTTCATATGGAGAGCGCCAGGTACCCGTTACCACCAAGAGAACACCATTGAACGACACCGTTACGGTGGTGCAGGATGGCTCGTTTGGGGAGGAATTATTCTTGGTTCCAGAACTGACCCGCATGTTCAGAGTGTAACGATGACAGGCCACATCAATCGAGATGTCATTCTGGAACAACATGTACATTTGTTTCGGGCACCATGGGTGCTAAATTTCTGTTTATGGATGACAACGCCCGTCCTCACCGTGCAAACATTGTAGACGAATGCCTTCAATTGGAGGATATCACCCGTATGGATTGGCCAGCATACTCACCGGACTTGAATCCAATAGAGCATGTGTGGGATATGCTTGGCCGACGAATTGCAGCCCGTCAACCTCCCACCTGTCAATCGGAACTTCGGAGGGCATTGCTTGATGAGTGGTGTAATATTCCCCAAGATCAGATTGATAATTTGATACTCAGCATGCCTAGGCGTTGTAAGGCCTGTATTTTCATCATCCGGCAGACGTACTCAATATTAACCATCATACTAACCATGTTATACTGTTTTTTGTAAATAGGTTCTTTTTGAAATTTACTCCAGGGAGTAAAAATCGCAATTTTTATTAATTATGACAAACATATAGCATCTTTTTTGCTCTTTACCTTTTGTTTAATAAATAGACTTTACAAATAAATCGAATTTGTTTTGCTTCTGTCTCTTTCTTTGCCTGAACTTCATTATCCTTAATTTATGGATATGAGTGTAAATTTGCTTAGTAAATTAAACGTTGGGCCTAATGGAAGTGACTAGTGCTCTATGCCATAGAACAACGGAAACAACCAGGGCACCGCCGTATTCGAGTACCGGCGGTGGCATGGATGTTTATAGTGGTTCAGAATCCATGTGAAATAGTAGTTACCGAGCTGCTATGACTGTAAGAAAGTTCAGCTAGGGCTGACAACCCTACAACGTAAAAAAGAAAACATCTCCTGCCTTGAAATATGCCTGTAGTCAGACGGCCTTGGCCCACCATGAGGTTTTTGCGCCGATGATATATATACTAAATATATGGTTTTTAGTTTCATTGTGGTTTATTCACTAAAATATCCAGCAGGTATTTTATACATTCGCCGACAACTACTACGTGAATATAAATGCCGATTTCATTTGCTTCAATTTGTATTTACTCAACTTATTACTTGTCAGAAACTACTATTTCAATCCCTAAAGAAATCCTTCCTATTTCAGATCGCATTATCGACCAATTGAATGAAAGCTTGCTCTCTGCCTAATGGCGTTTTAAAAATTCATCCTATCTTAGGGGAACAGTTAAAAATCCAAATACTTCACAATACCCTTTGCTATCGCTGGAGCGAAACGTGAGATAGGGCCCCTCAGAGATTACAGAATACTTTGTTATCATCAACACGCCTGAAAGGTCCCTAGAATGAATGGCTCCAGAAGAGCTTTTATCAACTTCCGTCAGGAAACCGAATTCTTGCAAAATTGATTCAACGGGCTCCGCGTAACCAGCTCGAACAAAAGCAAAAGAGCCTTTTTTTCAATGTAAAGAAATAGAAACTATGTAGGAAATGATCTTGTGAGTTTAAGGTTTAGTATTTTGGTACCAGATGACTTTTTGGTTTTCAGCGAATTTATCTTACTTTTACCAAAATGAAAGGGACAGCTATAATTTTATATTTTTTCTAGTTCTTGTGTGTCCAGTATAATCTATTAAAAGAATTTTTTTTTTTTTAATTCAACAAATTTCGTAAAAGTTTTTAGATTTCTTTTTTCTGAATGGCATGATATTTTTTTCATGCATTATACGTACACATTGTGTTGCTAAGTTAGTCTACTAGCCAGATTTACGCGGTGTTGTGCTGATACATAGAATAAAATATGTTTATCTTTGCTAAATTTTATTAAGAAATATGCATGTGAATTTAAAAGTTTGACATTTTAAATAATCTCCTTAAAGATTATAAATTTTCTTATTAAATTAATCATTGGACTTGATGTCCGAGTGACAAGAGCTCTGTGCCACAGGTTTGGTATTCAGCACTAGTTTGTAGTCGTTGTGTCGTCGTTTATTTGTTTGGGCAGCTGGAAACTGGGTGTGGTCGAATCCAGTCATTAAGTCAAGAACACATTTATTTTCACACATAAATACGACATTAGCACCACAATAAACCATAAACACTTTAACATACATGTAGCATATTTAACGATATACAATAAAAAGATGAGTGGTAGGATTCTTCTTCTAGCTCTCGGGATGAGAGATTATAATTTAGCGCCAGTTGCGCCGTGCGTCCTCTCGGGAGAGAGGTTCGATGACAACTTACGATTTCTTCTGTCATCCGCAAGAGGTGCTCTTGCAGTACGTAGGAGGAAACACGGTTGCTTAGGTGGAGCACGGTCACATTATTTAAAAATAACAAAAGTTAAAATTAAAAAGCATAAAATGTGAAATACTTTGAATGATATAAAAATAATTCAGTTGACTTTATAATTGTCATATTAATTCTGTATTGGTGTAACTAAGACTTCTATTTTTCTCGTAAAATCTAAAGATAGAGAAGTAATTAAAATTTAGTATTAGTTAAAATTAGTACTCTAATATACTAACTATATTTTTATCAAAAATATTTATTTAGTTTCAATGAGATTTATTTACCAAAATATCCAATAAATATTTTATACATTCACTAACAACTATCACATGAATATAAATGCCGATTTCATTTGTATTTTCTGAACTTAATACTTGTCAGAAACTACTACTTCAATCCCTAAAGAAATCCTTCCTATTTCAGATCGCATTATCTACCAATTGAATGAAAGCTTGCCCTCTGCCTAATGATGTTTTAAAATTCATCCTATCTTGGGGGAACAGTTAAAAATTCAAATACTTCACAATACTCTTTGCTATCGCAAGGAGCGAAACGTGAGATAGGGCCCCTCCGAGATTACAAAATACTTTGCTATCATCAACACGCCTGAAAGGCTCCCAGAATTAATGGCTCCAGAAGAGCTTTTATCAACTTCCGTCAGGAAACCGAATTCTTGCAAAATTGATTCAACGGGCTCCGCGTAACCAGCTCGAACAAAAAGCAAAGAGTCTTTTCCAATGTAAAGAAATAGAAACTATGTAGGAAATGATCTTGTGAGTTTAAGGTTTAGTATTTTGGTACCAGATGACTTTTTGGTTTTCAGCGAATTTATCTTACTTTTACAAAATGAAAACGACAGAAGTTCTTTTTATATTTTTCTACTTCTTGTGTGTCCAGTATAATCTATTAAAATAAATGTTTTTTTTTATTCAACAAATTTCGTAAAAGTTTTTAGATTTCTTTTTTCTGAATGACATAATACTTTTTAATGCATTATACGTACACATTATGTTGCTAAGTAAATCTACTACTACATTTATACGGTGTTGTGCAGTTACTTAGAATAACGAATACATTTGGTTTTAGTAAATTTTATTAAGAAGTATGCGTGCAAAATTAAAAGTTTGATATTATAAATAATCTCCTTAAAGATTATAAATTTGCGTAGTAAAATAAACATTGAGGCTGATTTCCAGTGACTAGCGCTCGGTCCCGCAGGTTTTCGGTTCGAGTACCGGCGGTGCCATGGGTGTGTGTAGTGGTTCGGAATCCACTTTAAACCGTTGATCCCGGTCTAATAAAACAATAGAGCTTTCGACGTAGGACTGGCAATTCTACCACATAATAAGAGAACAACTCCTGTTTTAAAATCTGCCTGTAAGCAGACGGTCTTGATCTACCATGGGGATGTTGTGATATTGATGATGATGATGATGAAATTAAACATTCCTATCTAAAAATTCTCAATAAAATTTTCACCATTAATTTTAACTAAGCTATTATGTTCTAAAAAATAAATATTAATAATCTATTAATGTTCATTTTTGAGAATATAATAGCTTGGTACTGTAAAAATAAATTGAAAACTAATACTGTTTAATTTTGTACCTTATTTTTTACAATAATTTCACTGGCGCCAAAAAAAAAAAAAAAAATCTGCCGCCAATTTTAAAACTGGGGCCATCTGGAGACGAGAAAATCTTATGTCAGTAAAAAAAAAAAAAAAGAAGGTTTTTATAAATAGTTAATAAAACCTTTTCATATTTTGACGAATTTTTGAAATGAAATGATAAATTCAAGAAAAAAATAAATTACTAAGTGTAATAATTTTTAAATTATGTTGTAACATATACATATTGTAACGTCTCGACATATAACAGACCTATAACGGCTTCTAGAAGAGGATCACTTCCAGGTTCATGGCAACACTTTAATTTTTATTTACATACATTATATATATACAGAACTCTGGGTTAATACAATTTATTATTTATAAAAAATTTAAAATTAAAGATTTATATTTGATTCACAAGTGCAGTTCAATCCAAAGTCGGAGATTTTCAGATTTCTCAAGTCTAAATCGAATATATTTCCCCAGGTCTGCGACAGACCTTAATTAACACACAATGTGATACCCAAAAACATAAAAGGCTCGCTTTGGAAGAAAAGAGAAAAACAACACTCTTGATCGACTTGTCTCAAAACTAACTCTTTTCTACTCCAAAAACCTCCTTTTAAGAAATTCCGTCAAGAGGGGGGCAGCTTCCCTCACTTCTTGTTGAAGTAGACATTTTCTCATCCCATGATCTATCACCAATCGCGATGGAACAACTCATGGTGTACTTCATATTCCATCTGTAATTGTTTCGACCGGTGAAGGTCACACAGACAATTGTTAATTTCATGATACCGATAAATCCATTATCCATGACACAGAATATATACTATCAGATTTGAGTGACAGATTGTTCTCATTATTACAAAATTGCATGTAATATAAATATCCACAACACTGCTTATTCGCTATCAAATTTGAGGGATAGGTTGTTATTATGTACTTTTCAAAGAATATACATCCTCTCTCTTGAGAACGAATGGCCCAGCTCTTCCAGTAGGAACAGTATATAAATCAAATTTTAAAATGACATACTCGTACTTTATAATGTCATGCTCCCATTTCTTCTAATTGTACTTCTATTATAACACTATGAAATAAATAATAATTTCATCGTATTTCGTGAATCAGTACATGAGCAGAAATATTTCGTTTGTGGAATATTAAGCAGTTAATCAAAAATCAAATTTTAAAAATATCGAAAAGACATAAAAAAAAATGGAAACGTCATTCCTATCCAGCAAGGTCATTTATTTGATTGAGCTGAATCCTCCCATAAAAAGTCATAAAATTGTTTCACCAACCTACCGAATAATGCAGATATAGCTTTTTGTGACCTTTTTTGGCCATATAGTAAAAAACACGAGATCTATTTTTAGAACCCGAAATAGCTTTCTGCAAAAAGCTTTAAAAGCGGAGTTTCAAAAAAATAAAGCAATTTTAAAAACAGGACAGATTCGAACATCGGTGTGAAAAAGGTAATTTCCTTCCATGAATATATTGAATGTCATAGAAATGTCAACGCATCAAATAACATATTTTTCTGCACTTTAAGATCCAATCTTTATAAGGGTATATCTCGAAAAATATTCTTCTAAACCGTATAGCTATATGTTTTCATTCTTCTGTATGAATGTAACATATTCTGAAATCCAAGTTTTTCAGTAAATATTAACGGAAATATTCTGTAAACAGCATTCGTGTATTATGCTATTTACATCATACTGAAATTTAAAAAAACATATGTAGTTTCGATTACGATTTGTTTATTCAAATTTTGAGTTTGTTGCCTGTTTATATTATCCGATTACAAACCCATGCTATTCATAGGTTACCATTAGAGATAATACATGTATTATTACTTAGAATGCTATTAAAATTGATAATCAGTAAATTTATGAATTCATGCGCAAGTAAGGAAATAGATTACTCAGTATTTAATTCATTCTCCTTCATTCATTATAAGAACATTTTACAATAATTTCTTCTTTTTAGCTGAAATAAATTCATAATATGTTTGGTAGGTAAATGTCCTTCTAATATATTTACATAATATATGTTTATATGATTCAGCAGTGATGGTCGAGTGACTAATGCTCCAGAGCTCAGTGCCACATGTTTACATGAACGGCCCAGGGACCACAGTCCCGGTAGTGGTGTTTAGTGGTTCGGAATCCACTTTAAGCCGTAGTTTCTTGTTTAATACGATTGTAGAGCTTTGGGCTAAAGGCTGACAACCCTACCCAGTAAAAAGTCAGCATCACGGAGCCAAATCAAACTTCTACTTGTGAGTTCTGCATCACAACAGAACCTGACAACCCTTTTCTCCTTCCATGAGATCACATGGGTTCTTACATGCCACTGGTCTAGATGAAGCTGTCTATCAAGTGGGAAAGGAAACAACACACCACTGATTCAAATTCAAATTGATTGCATTTAGGAGAAGAGGACATTTGCAAAGAAAATGAACTTGCAGATACTATTCCTTTTTTATATATTTTATCTTTGTAAAAACCATCCCTAAATAATACTGCTAAAATAACTTTAACATATTACTCCTGGAGACATTGATATTTTTATAAGTACAGACACTACTAAAAAAAAAAAGGACATGTATGATTAAATTTTTTTTTTAACTCTTAGGATCTATTTTTGCAAATGGAGAAATATCAATTAGAATATTACTCTTCATACATTGACAAACTTATTATTGCTCATGATAATAGTAAAAGTAATTGTATTGCATTGGATTATGTCGTTGTTTTTCTTATCCATCTGGTAAAGAGCAACATCTGGATTAATTCCAAGAGCCAATGTGGTCTCGTTGTAGGGGGGACAGTGTATGTTGTAATGGATCACCTGTAGGTAAAAGTCTGACTTGGCTCCGTTACGCTGACTTTTTCAGGGATAGGGTTGTCAGCCCTACTCTCCAGCCTAAAATTAATCAATACTCTATAGTGGTATCTGACAAGGATCTAAGGCTTAAAGTGGATTCCGAACTCTACAAACATACATGAACCACCGGGACACGAACCTTGAAATCTGTGGCACCGAGTGCCAGTTTTGTTTGGTTTCTCGCTCTTCTGCCATCTTATGCACACAAGGGCTAAACAGATCGGGACCTAAAGTTTAAAGTGGACTCCGAACCACTTCAAACATTGGCACAGCCGTTACTCGAACCAGAAATCTGTGGCACCGAGCAACAGAGCGCTAGTCACTCCACCATCAAGCCCAGCTGTGGATTATGATAATTATTAGATCACATAGGATTATAGCATTGACATTTAATAAAATTAAAAGAAATGATACCCAAAATAGTTCCCCTTTTATCCCTTTAAGCCCGAGAACGATAAGGCATCTGTAGAACAGTCGGGTGAGGCATTTTTGAAATTTTTCATGCAAACACCTAATCTTCACGATCATGCCGGTGCCCCTTCCCCGTGCCTTAGGGGACAGATTATTTTAATTATTTTTAGTATCATTGTTAGTCAGTGTCTACTAAAAATTAAATAAAAATAAAATTTTCAGGTCTTAAAGGGTTATTTCTTTTTTTTCTTTAATGCAGCTGGCAAATACCGTGACCGATGTTTGAATGATGGTTGACGCTCTACGAAAGCTTTTTAGGACCGGGACCTACGGCTTAAAGTGGATTTCCGAACCACTACAACACCCATGGGCAAAGCCGGGATTTGAACCCGACCTGTGGTACCGAAAGAGCGCTAACCATTCGGCCATCACGCCCCCATGTCATCTTGAATAATTGAATTTTCCAGTGTAAGTCGGGAAATCACCTGCCCTTGAACAATAAGGAGTCGACCCCTCACTCCAATCTTAATGCAGACGGTGAATTTCACAAATTAATACTCTGTCAGCGTGTCGACTGCCGGCGATTAGATTTCACCCTCTTTCCAGCAGATTGGACACGTTCTGCAATGGTTTCCATTTTCACTCCCTTGTCCACCCCCTTAACCGAACCCTCCCCCTCCCCCTTCGAAGTTCCATGGTCATTTCGGACTCTGGTGACGAATCGAGTGTGCAAAATGGGTTCGAAAATCGGGTCTCTGGTGGAAATTCCCTCCCATCAATTTGTACTTTCCAGAATCTCGAAATGTCTGGGAATCTAAATTGAGATATTCGATTTATCCAAGAGGAAATGATCCAACTATCGGTGGGAACGAAGTATTCAAACTTTAGATGGAATGGTTCAGTTTTTGAAATGGAATTCTAATGTCGTGATTGGGTGTTTCTGCAATTTAAACTCCCTGTTTTATTAACATGTTCCAAACTTATATTATGCAGATAGTGTCAATTCAGTTGCTTTTTCTAAAAATCAAACAAATTGTAATTTACAAAAATGTTAAAATGTAAAATATATTCATTGATTAAACTGCTTATTCAATACTATATTAAACAGCTTGAAAACTAAAGGAGGTGTTTCTTTTATAACTAAATTTTATAAATAACTCCTGTACAATAAGTATCTCTTAATTTAAAAATATAGGTAACTGTTGTAAACAGGAACACTTTGAGTTTCCTTTATTTAGGTTCTTAAAATGCATTTTAGTTCAAAACTAACAGCACAGACACTAAGATTAGACCACAAATGTATATATGCTATATTTTATTTGCATTTTATTACAAAGATGAATTACTTTATTATAATTTAATTATTTATTTTGAAAATGTATTCTTCTGCATTGTATACTTAATTTAAAGATTGTATTTGTTTTCATGTATTGTATTTTTCTAAATAAAAGAAAAAAAAATATTAAGTATCTAGTAAAAAGAAAATAACCTGCAGTATAAAGTGATTTTTAATCCAAAATCTTTGAAATAAAAAACTTTCATAAATGATTCTTAAAAACATTTCATGAAAGATCTACATTTTGACATTTTTTAAAATTAAATCAATTTTATATTAATAAAACATACATAAAAAATGAAGTAGAAACCGTATGACGTTTCGCTATATGCAAATTGGAAAGAAAACGGCGAATTTAAAAATATATCAAAACCGACATTCCAAATACGGGAATGATTTATATCTAGAATTCCGAGGTAATAAAAACTTCTATTTTGTGACTGTCAAGAAATATTTTTTCACGTTCATTTAGTTATTTTTTCCACTGCTTTCAACTTTCTGGGAAACTGAAAGATGAATAAATCAATAGAACCTCAACACAAATAGCTACGTTTTTGCTCTTCAATTTTGGGTTGTGGAATGCTCTTTTCGCTCTTTATTTTCTTCTTCAATATCTTTCATCTTTCGGAACATATAAGCTTCAAAAAAATTTTCCACTTCGAATAAATAATCGAGAGCAATATGTTTCCGTTTATTTAAGAAGTCTTTTCTTTTAAAGCTAGAGTGGGCGGCTAATTTAAGATTCTTATCAGTGACAGCTGAAGGAAGTTTCATAAAAAGAACATTCTTAGAATGTGGGTTTATTGCACATTTTAATGCCAAAGAATTAAAAGTAAATAATAAACTTTAACGCTAGAATTAATCTCGATGTTAATTTCTTACAAAAATACAATACAAATTATCTTTTCGAAACAAATTAACCATTGTATTAAACATTATAAGTCTATATTGGAAATTTGAATACAGTGATGGAGAATAATAATCAATGCAGTACTTACTCCCTCACGAGTATTTTTGGTTATAGCAAAATTATATGTTTTTCGTTTATTAAAGTTTTTTTTTAATTGTCAGTGAAAGCTACTAATTTAAGATTCTTATCATAACATTTGAATAATCGTTAATACAAGGAACGTTCTTAAATGACAGGTTTCAAATTGAGCATTTAAATTTTATGTGTATTTTAATTGCAAAAGGACCCACCCAAATTATACACTATAAAATTAACATCAATCTCCTAGTTGATTTATTATAAAACTATGATGTTAAAAATACTAAATAAATTATCTTTTTGAAACAAATTATCCATTTTATTGTACATTTTAAGTTTAAATTTGGATGTAAAATAAACAATGCGGTACTCGCATTCTTCCACTAGTATTTTTAGTTATAACAAAATTGTATTTCCGACAGCAATATTAATTTGTTTGTTCAACTTTTCCTTTCGATTGCCAATAAATGCTACTAATTTAAAATTCCTATTAACAACAGTTGAATAATCGTTAATACCAGGACCGTTTTTAAATGTTAGGTTTGCAAACAGATCATTTAAACTTTTAAATGTGTATTTTAATCGCAAAAAGGATTCCATCCAAATTATACACTATACAATTAGAATTTATCTTAGTTTATTTGAAAAAACTATGATATTGAAAATACAATACAGATTATCTTTTGAAATAAATTATACATTATGTTTAATAAACATTATAAGTTTACATTTTAAATTTAAATACAATGATAGTGAATAATCAATGCAATAATTATATCTTCTCATAAGTATGTCTCGTTATAACAAAAAGATATTTCCGACAGCAATATGATTTTGTTTATTCAAATTTCTGTTTTAATTGCTAGTAAATGCTACTAATTTCAGATTCTTATCAATAACATTTGAATAATCATTAATACAAAGAACTCGTATTTTAGCCTTCTTAAATGCTAGGTTGCAAACTGAGAATTTAAACTTTTAAATGTGTATTTTAATCACAAAAAGAATTCAATCCAAATTATAAACTATAAAACTAGCATTTATCTTATAATAAATAAACTATGATTTAAAATAAACTATTTTTGTAACAAATAAACTATGATATTAAAAATACAAAACAAATTATCAATTGTATTAAGCATTTTAATTTGACATTTGGAATTTAAATACAGTGTACAATCAATGCAATACTTACGAGTATTTTTCATTATAATAAAAAAATATTTCCGACAGCAATATGTTTTCGTTTATTCAAGTCTTTCTTTTAATTGCGGTAAATGCTACTAATTTAAGATTCTTGTCAATGACATTGAAGAATTGTTAAAACAAGGAACGTACTTCAATATCAGGTTTCAAACTGAGAATTTAATATTTTAAATATTTATTTTAATCGCAAAAGAATTCCATTAAATAATACACTATAAACTAGTTTTCATTTTATAATAAATAAGCTGTAATATTAAAAATGAATTATGATTCAAAATAAACTATATTGTGTATTTTGTAACAAATAGACTATGTTATTAAAAATACTAAAAAAATAACTTTTTGAAACAAATTATCCATTGTATTAAACATTTTAAGTTTATATTTGAAATTTAAGTACAGTGATGGAGAATAAACAATGCAGTATTTACACTGTTTCGCGAGTATTTTTCGTTATAATAAAAAGATATTTCCACATATGATTTTGTTTATTCAAGTTTTTCTTTTAATTGCTAGAAAAAGGAACTAATTTAAGATTTCTGTCAATAATAGTTGAAGAGTCGTTAAAACATTCATAAATTTTAGGTTGCAAACTGAGCATTTAAACCACTAAATTTGAATTTTAATTGCGAAAGGATTGCATCCAAATTATATACTATACAATTAGAATTCATCTTAGTTTATTTGTTATAAAACTATGATACTGAAAATAGAAAACATCTATCTTTTGAAACAAATCATCCTTTGCATTAAACATTATAAGTTTACCTTTGAAATTCAAATACAGTGATAGTGAATAATCAATGCAATAATTTAAACTTTCATAAGTATTTCTCTTTATAAAAAAAAAAGATATTTATCAGAGCAATATATTTCCTTTTATTCAAGTTTTTTTCTTTTAATTGACAGTGAATGCTACTAATTTGAGATTATTATCAATAACAGTTGAAGAATCGTTATTAAAAAGATCTCTTGAATGCTAGGTCGCAAACTGAGAATTTAAACATTTAAAAGTGTATTTTAATCGGAAAACAATGTCATCCAAATTATACACTATAAAAATAGCATTTATCTCATAGTTATTATACAACAATGATGCTAAGAATACAAAAAAAATTATACTTCTTTTAAACAAATTATACATTGTATTAAGCATCTTAATTTTATATTGGAAATTTGTCTACAGGAATAAATACTATTCAATGCAGTACTTACATTCGCTTATGACAATTTTTTGGTATAACGCAGACATATCCACGAGACCAATATGTTTTCGTTTAACTCTATGTTAAATGCGAGAGTGGGTGTACTAATTTAAGATTCTTATCATTAAGAATTGAAGAATCGTTTGTATGAAAACATTCTTAAATGGTGGCTTTAAAAACTGAATGTTTAAACAATTAAACACGTATTTCATTTGCAAAAAATATTCCATCCAAATTTTCCACTGTATCACTAGCATTCATGTTTTATTATACATTTTTTATAAAATATATTACTAAGAATACAAAACAAATTAACTTCAGATTTTTTGAAACAAATTATCCATTGTATTAAACATTTTTATGTTTGCTTTGGAAATTTAACTATAGTGATGAATACTAATCAATCCAGTATTCACATTCGCTCACGATTATTTTTTATTATAACGAAAACAAATCCACGAGAACAATAGATTTTCGTTTAATTCTATTTTAAATGCATGAGTTGGCTACTGTTTTAAGTTCCTTATCAGTAACAGTTGAAGAATCGTTTATACGAAGGACCTTCTTAGATGTTGGACTGATAACTGAATATTTAAACATTTTGCTGCTAAACTTACCTGTAAAAGTATTCCATCCAATCCATTTTATTTTTAATTTGTTATTAAATTAATATTATAAAAATGCAAAAAATTAATCTTATTGCAAAAAAACATTTTACGTTGCATTGATAATTTTATATTTACGTCAGAAATATTATTTTCTAATTAATGAAGAAAAATCAGTATACTAATACTTACTCATGAGTACTTTATTTAAATAAAAGAAAAACTTCTTTTTTAATTTCATTGATTGAAAATCTTTTTATATCCTTGTTTATTTATGACAAATATTTTTTTTCATACTGATATATTCATTATTCTTGTGCACTTTAAAATAATATGACGTTTATAGTCATGTGGTAATTTCATCAGTACATTGAAATCATTTAGAAAGCATGTTAATATCAATTACAAAATATCAATTACTATTATCTAGATAGTATTGTAATCACTGCTTTCTGAAAGGGGAGACTCGTTGGCAAGCAATTGCTACGTGTGTAAAAATGTATCACATTGATGATCAATCTGACACTTAGAAGTTTTCTGGATTTTATTCCATACATTACGCAAATGCTCCTAAAAATTATCGTGAAAAGCAATGCCCTTCACTCTCTCCTTTTGTCTGTGAATTGTTCGAGGAATATAGAAATGGAAAACAAAGCCCATCGATAAACAAATAAAAAAATATATCATAAATAGTAAATAGCATTGGTAGTCATACACTAGATATATCAACTTGTACATGAGATTCATTGCAAATAAACAATTTAAAAGAAAACGGTTCTTCATATCAGAAATGGCAAAAGTTTAGTTTTCTTGAAAATGATTATTTTACACATTTTTTGTTTTTTTAAAGAAAATTGATCTTGGAATTTTTTTCTTTAGTAGGACCCACTTCACTCCCTATAAAAAATTCTTCAAAATTACTAGTTGTCCAAATGTCAAGTGTCAAAAGGCTTGAGGCGATTCTCGGGCAGAGTTTTTAACCTTTAAAGTATTTGATCACATTTTTTGTTCTCTGCTTTTACAAAAGACAAATTTGATAAAAAAAAATGTGTTTAAAAACTTGGCTTCATTTTAAGAAGATATAGCATTTTCTTTTTCTTATTATACGTTAAAAAATATCCTTAACATATCGGTTTACTAAATAAACAATATTTGTTTAAATCATTGTCAAATAACAATTAAAAACAGATTTTAAAATTTTATCTTTTGTACATCTTTGCCTACACCAATACAAAACAAAAAAAAATAAATAAAAAATAAAATAATTATTTAAAAATCAGCAATTCCCGCAATTTTTCTCGATCTTATTTAAATTATGTTAATTTTATCTCATACATTTTTTTCAAAAATATTTATTGATATTTTTAAAAATTAAGCAAATCGTACCAACTTCACATATAAATTTGCATTAACCAGTAAAAGAAAATGCATGATTGAATCAAAGTATTGTCAATATATATTTCCATAAATATTTAATGTTTCTTAATAATTCGATGTCACATACTATGAAAATTTTTTATCAATATATTAAAAATTTTATATGAAATACAAATTCGATATGACACATTATTAAAAAGTATAATTATAATTACACAAATTGAAATAACACATTCAATATTTCTAATTTGTGTAATTGTAATTGTAATTTTAATAATGTGTCATATCGAATTTGTATTTCGAATTTTTTTATATAAATACTATGGATTTATAATCAAACTTGGATCTAATAATGAATGATTTCGTTTTTTGTTTGTAACTATAAATGCATAAAAAACTTTCCAATGCTTTTGTTATATTGCAGTAAAATAAATAGCAAAGTTGGTTTTGACCTAAGTTATTTACATAAATGGTCATAATTTAGATACAGAATTTGTAACGAATATACCGTATTTAGTGGCGAACTGCATGTGTATACTTAGGGTAAAACTAATTTTAAAACAATTTCTTATTTTATTCCATACTGATGTCCATTTTTAATTTGCACCCTCCCTAATATGTTTTATGAGAATACCAACTATTTAGCTAAGTACTTTGCTTATTATCTCTTCTCAAATGTATCATCTTCCTGCCTTTTTATACTTCAATTGTCATAATTTTTGCAGCATCTGCTTCTACTGTCCAAATTATTTATTACACTTTTTTCTAATTATTCCTGCAATACACTTTAATTGCTTTGATGAATATTCTTTCTGCTCTCTAATTTATATATTCTCCATTGTTGTATTTATTGCATTTCATTGTTTTTAAATATTTCAAATAATTTTCTTTATGTATTTTTTATATTTTTATATATTTTCGCATTTAATTTTTTCGTCTTTTTTTAAATTTTAATTTTTTAATATATTCTACTGTTTTCGAAATGTTTTTCCCATTGTTCGGCTTCTGTAACGCCAAAAGTTAATTTGCCTAACATTCACGCTCCTACATCGTCGTGTGTCCATTCAATGTCACTCACATCATTCCCAAACCGTATAGGGGTATCTCAGCTCTAGGCACGAATAATGAATTCCAGAGACTATATATGTGGTGTGGTGTGGTGTGGTGTAGTAGTAGTATGCATTAAAGTTGCATTAGACTGGATAAAAATAAGCAAAATGATTCCATTCAATATGTGTAATTTGCATGGATCCACTGTTTTTTTTTAAATCACTGAAAAATATTGCATTGTACAACAATATTATTATTAATACTAAAAAAACATTTTTTAACTAAACAAAATATTACTGCATTTTTCACATTAGCTGGTGTTCATACAGAAATATTTAGTAATGACAGAGCTGAATGTCTCGTGAAAGAAGCCACCAAATGGGACATTGAAATAAATATTAATTTACGAAAATCTTATTTTAAAGGGAACTCAGAGACAAGATCAATAATCTCTGGAATTCATTATACAAAGAATCCTCCAATGACTATCACAAAGCAGCACCTCTACCCCCAAAAGACTTAGAGCTCATCAATTTTTACTTATTTTAGAATCATTCAATAAAAGACTGGGCATGGCAATTTTAATTCCAATTTAAACAGATTTAAACTATGTTCAACTGATCTTTGCAATTATAATGCAGGTGGAGCACAGAATATCGATCATATTGGTTTTAGCTGCTCCGGACTTGAAAATCTTAGTAAAGAAACATCATTTTTAACAAAAAGAGCTATCACTACAAAATATCAAATGGTCACCAAAATTTTTGTCAAATTGTTAAATAAGAATCTGGCCTTTACAGGATTTTATAATTTTGTTAATTCTTATTTTGATATTTCGTAAACTCCTTGTTCTATCTATCATTTGCTTTATTTATTCATTTATTTATTTTGTAATATTTTTTTTTGTATTTCCTTATTTATTTCATGTGTACTTTTAAATTTTCTATTTATTTTTTATTATTTTATCATTGATTTGTTTGTTACTTAACTAGTGTAAGCCTCGTGTGGTAATATGTGGTACACTAGGATATAAGAAAACTACAATAAAAAATTATTTTGTTTCAGTACTGTTTATACATAAATATTCTAAAAAATTGTTATTTAAAACTTTAGTTATAGGAAATAAATTTAAATCATTATCTAAACGTCCATGATTGATTATAAATATTTCTTTTTTCTTTGCAGGTAAGCGAATATCATTTTTTATACCTGACTTTATAATCTAAAAGTGTCCTTTCGTAAGTATTTTTAATTTAATTTTTGATTATTTATTGAATAGGGTTCTGATACGAATTTTAAAGTAAATATTTGGAAATTAATTAAATTGTTTTCGTTACATAACTTTTACGATTTTCTCTTTTCATTCTTACTTCAGAAAATATAAAGTTTTTTTCTTTTTAACCGAACATTACCAATAAAATGCATCATAAAAAGTATCAATAAAACCAGTATATTTGTAAAATATATGATTAAAATAAATTTTTTTATTTTATATTCCTAACTATACAAAAAGGAGCACTTTATATTTTCATAAATTATAATTCGTGATAAATTACATTCTGCATAATTATTCCTTTTATATTACCTTCTTTAACCTTCTGTCAGGCAAAACCTCGCTTGAATAAAGAACATCATACAAATAAAAATACATTATTATATATATTTTATATTGTTTATATAAATATATAAACAATATATAAAATATATTACATAAAAAGTATCTATAAAACAAGTAAATTTGTAAAATAGATAATTAAAATAAAAATAATTAATAAAGTGCAATTCTTTTTTTTACTTTATATTCCTAATTGTACTAAAGAAACACTCTTTATTTTCATAAATTATTTCATATCCTTTATTCTCATATCAAAATTTAATCCCGAATGTGAAAAATTTTTCTTATGCCTGTTATATCAAACAAAGAATATAGTATATAATTCATGAAAATTACAGCCTGCATAAATATTCCTTTATATTACCATCTTTAACCTTCTGTCAGACAAAACCCTAGCACGAATAAAGAACAACATACAAAATAAAAATACATATATATATATATACTATATATATATACACTATATATATATATACAATATAAAATACAATACATCATAAAAATATCAATAAAATCAGTATATTAGTAAAATAGATGATTAAAAAAATTATAAAGTGCAATTTTTTATTTTATATTCCTAATTGTACTAAAGAAATACCCTTTATTTTCATAAATTATTTCATATCCTTTATTTTTACATCAAAATTTAATCCCTGAAGTGAAAAGCATTTTCTTATGCCTGTTATATCAAACAAAAAAATACTATCCTCATAAATATCCATTTATATTACCTTCTTTGACCTTCTGTCAGACAAACCCCTCGGTTGAATAAATAGCTTAGTTAAAAATGAGCTCAACAGATCGATAAAGCATATCGAAATCGACAAATTGCACTATTAAAAATCAAGTAAAAATGTTGTCTGAAAAAAAAAGAAATTGTCTGAATATTTATATAGATCATTATAGTAAGGTAATAAATGTTTAACGTAATTTGTAATTAAAAATAATAATAAAATATATTTTTATAATTATTTTACTACTAAAAACTACATTTAAATGTCCATTTTACTATTTTAAATATGCGCAATATTTTGTAGAATTAAAATATATGCATTCAAAACGAGACTGAATAAGGATTTTTAATAAAATGCAAATAATATTTTTAAATTAAATTGCTATGAAATATTAAATTACTAATCTGATTTTTCAACATTATATATGAGTCTCAATTACTTGAAATAAGCATGACAAACAATGATGATATATTTATATCCTGCTTTGTATAGTTTGAAATCAAAATTTACTGTTTCCTTTGTATAGTTTAGAACCAAAATTTATTATTCTCTTGACTACTTTTATAGAACCAAACCTTTTCTCTTTTTATAAAACCAAAATTTGTTTCCTTTGTATAGATTAAAACCAAAATTATTAGGTTTCCTTTATTTAGTTTAAAACAAAAATTTATTGTTTCCTTTACATAGTTTAAAACCAAAATTTATTGTTTCCTTTGCATAGTTTAAAACCAAAGTTTACTATTTCCTTGTACAATTTAAAACCAAAATTTATTGTTTCCTTTTGCATAGTTTAAAACCAAAATTTACTATTTCCTTTGTACAATTTAAAAACCAAAATTTATTGTTTCCTTTGCATAGTTTAAAACCAAAATTTACTATTTCCTTTGTACAATTTAAAACCAAAATTTATTGTTTCCTTTGCTCAGCTCTCAATTTTATAAAACTGTTTTCCAATTCACTTTAGCATGAAAACAGAACATAACAGCAGCAAATCTACGACATGTTTGCAAAGTTTTTTAACATTTAACCTTCCACTAATCCAAACCAACATTTAATTTGGTGCGATATGAAGTTGAGTAATTATTGATAAATGGCAAAGAGATACGCGATATAGTTACGCATGAATGTCCAAAGCTTTAAATTGATTAAGGCTGACCGTTATACACATACCAGTTGCAAAAGCCGATACGATATATGGGAAGCCCTCTCCCAGGTAATCCCTAGTGGGCTGCTGATTAACAACTGTCACTACAATGCGCTCAGACAAAGCAGCGTGTTAATTCCATTGACGGGAAGCTATTGTAAAGGATGAAGTGTTTATCTGCTGGATAGTTATTTAATCGGGCCTGGCTAATGTACTGGCAAAAAAAGGCTGAACTATTACACAATGTTGAAAAATGCTTTATATGGTGAAATATCTGAACAAGTGGTTGTTTTATTTATATAGTATCATGGTAAAAATTAGATTTATTAAAGCAATTCCAATTTTTTTTTTTTATTTTTTTGACCTATTACATTAGAAATATTTAATATAATAATAGTTTGTTTAATACGATATATAATAAACTTCATGAATTTTTAATTCATTACTTTTGAGTTATTATCAAAGAATTTTCACTTCTTTTCATTCACGAATGGTTATAATTTATCTCATAGGCATTAATATATTGCATCTTAATCCGTTAGCGTTTTATCCTTTACATTTAGGTATGTATCAAATTGTAAAAAAGCATTTCATATAATTTCCATATATTATTATTTTCAAAATTTTTCGTAGTACTTAAAACCAAAATTTACTGATTCCATTGTAAAACCAAAATTTATTGTTTCCTTGTTCAGTTTAAAACTAAAATTTATTATTTCTTTTGTATAGTTTAAAATAATATTTACTGTTTCCTTTGTCTGGTTTAAAACCAAAATTTATTGTTTTCTTTCTATATTTTAAAACCAAAATTTACTGTTTCCTTTGTAAAAACCAAAATTTATTGTTTGCTTTAAAGTTTAAAACCAAAATTTATTATTTCCTATGTATAGTTTAAACTCAGTTCACAATTTTACAAAACTATCTACCAATTCACTTTAAGTGAAAAGAACATAACATCAGGCAACCTTACAAACATGTTTGCAAAAGCTTTAACATTTCACCTTCCACTAATCCAAACCAACATTTAATTTGGTGCAATATGAAGTTGAGTAATTATTGATAAAATGGCAAAGAGATACTCGATAGTTACGCACGCATGAATGTCTAAAGCTTTAAATTGGATTAAGGTTGACCGTTATACACATACCAGTTGCAAAGCCGATACGATATATGGGAAGCCCTCCAAGATAATCTAATTGGGCTGCTGATTAACTTAACTGTCACTACAATGCGCTCAGACAAATCAGCGTGTTAATTCCATTTGGATGGGCTATTGTAAAGGATGAAGTGTTTATCTGCTGGATAGTTATTTAATCGGGCCTGGCTAATGTACTGGTAAAAAAGAGTGATACATTGTTGAAAAAATACTTTATATGGTGAAATGTTTTAACAAGTGGTTGTTTTATTTATATAGCATCATAGTAATATAAAAAAATCAAAATATAAAAAAAAAAAATTTTAACTGAATTCCTACTTTTTTTCATTATATTGCAGAAAGTCCTTTATAAATAATTATCGTTCATTTTTTTTTTTTTAAGTTTATCTGGCGCCACCTATTGGTATATAAATGCAACATAAATCTAAAAAAACTAAAATGAATTAATTAAATTTAATAATTAATATTTGAAAAACTGTAGGCTAACATCCAGTGTCATCCACTACAAGTTCAAAAAAATGTATTTGAGCTTGAGGGGATGAATAAAAGTATTTTATGAACGATTTGAAAATTTGAACAAGATATATATAGAGTGAGTGTGAGCTAATAGAAGGAATTGAAAAAAGGGTGAACTATTATGCATTGTTGAAAAATCCTTTATATAATGAAACATTTAAACAAGTGGTTATTTAATTTATATACTCACGTTTGTGAATTGCAGCACCATGAAGGACTTACGCTGAGTGAGCTGAAATTTTCAGGGAAATTAGCGCATGATATGCAAATGATTAGGATTTCAAATCCGTAGCGCATGCGTATGCTGAGCAGTGCCCTCTGAACGGCGGATGGATCCAAATAAATAGACGGCTGTAGCGAGGCGTGTATGATTATCGGTGGTTATCTGCTAGTGGTAAACGTTAGCTCAACGTCGAAAGAGAGCGAGTGAGATTTGAACAACTTACAGATTTTGAACGGGGAGAACATCGGCCTTCGTGAAGCTGGATTGCCTTATCGTGCAATAGCCACTCATGTGCAGCGTAACAGCAGCACAGGGATGCGTCTTTGGAAGCAGTGGACGGACGAGCAACTCGGAAATCCGGGAGTGGACCCCGAAATGTGACGTCAGCTCGCGATGATAGACACCTGGTCCCTCATGCGTTGACGGACCGTACAACTTTCTCTAGATAATTGCCAGCACAGTGGTCAATAGCTACAGGTGTTTCATTGTGTGCTTCATCAATTCGTAGACGTCTGCTGCAGCGTGGATGGCGCGGAAGGACCCTTTATACAGGATCCCTTCACGCTAAACCATCGCGCCTGCGGCAACAATGGGCCGCTCAGCATAGAGACTGGCGTGCTGATTGGCAGCATGTCGTATTTTCTGACGGATCCCGCTTTAATTTGTGGTACCATGATGGCCGCAATCGTGTCAGACGCTATGCCGGTGAACGCCACCTTCCGGAGTGCATTATCGAATGCCACAGTGGACGAACACCCGGTCTGGGGTGCCATAGCATATCATGGACGATCTCAATTGCTAGAATTGTGGGCAATCTAAACAGCAACCGGTACATCAGTGAAGTTCTACAGCCCCAAGCTGTTCCCTTCCTTCAAAGCTTGTCAGGCGCTGTATTTCAACAGGACAATGCCGCCCTCATATCGCTAGGACTGTTCAATTCTTCTTTGACTGTTCAACCCTACAGGTTCTTCCTTGGCCTGCGTATTCCCCGGATATGTCGTCGATTGAACATGTGTGGGATTTCGTTGGTCGGCGTCTCGCTCGTGATCCTCGTCCCTGTTGCTTCTGCAGACGAACTTTGGGTGCGCATACAAACAATATGGAATGCCCTTCCCTCAGGCAGACATTCAAAATTTGTTTGACTCCATGCCACGTCGTGTAGCAGCACTTATTGCGGCGCGTGGTGGCTACACAAAATACTGATTCCGATCTCTTTGTTATTGTTTGTTTGCTTTGAACATTTAATCATTTACTTGTATCACTACCACTCAACTGTGTATTAAATTTCATTCAATTATGACGATTCCTTCATGGTGTTGCAATTTCTCAAACATGAGTTTATAATATTATAGTAAAAATTGGGGCTACTGTAGTAATTCATTTATTTTTTTCGATTTTATTTGACTTATCCATAAAAAATATCTCATATAATAATATTTGTTCAATACGATATATAATAAACTTCATGAATTTTTCATTCATTACTTTTGAAATTAATATTAATGAGTTTCACTTATTTCATTTCTTTTCATTCACGTAGGATCATACTTTATTTGACAGGTACAAATATATTGCATCTTAATCCATTGGCGCGTTTTAACACCTTACTTGTGCATGTGGGGCCTGATGGCCGAGAGGCTAGCGCTTTTGGCGATAGGTACCACAGATTTCGAGGTTCGAGTCCCCCGGCAAGGGCGTGGATATTTTTGAGTGGTTCGACTCCACTTTAAACCGTAAGTACAGGTCTAAAAAAGAATCAGAAACGCGTTGTGGGGGTAGTGTTACTTGAGTCCGTAGCGCATCTTCAAGATTCCCTAGATAGTGCTAAATGAGCAACAGCGGTGCAGCCCTTGCTTATGGCATAACGATTAAATGTCTCCTATATTGTCAGCTGCATTACGACAACAACAATTTGCGTATGCATCAAAATAGAAAAGCCTTTTTAAAGTAATTTTCCTTATAATTTTTATTCAAAATCTGACCTAGTATTTTATTGTTAATTTTCACATACCGTGAATACTTTGAAGAAGTATAAGCTGCCCGACTCTGACTCAGTGGGAAACGTGCGCCTCTGGTAAGCATTAGGTTGAGATTCAATCCGCTGGTGGTCCCGTTCATGCATACCAAGAGGGGACAATAAACAAGCAAAAGTTATAACTTTAATTTTGAAATTAAAATATAACGTAATTTCCCTTTATTTTTATCCTTTCAATCAACACCATCTTTAATGGTTTGAAGAATGATATGTGTCTATTGCTCAACGTCCTGCCGTGCGGGACATCCACGGGCAATTTACTCAGTGAAGGAAAGAAGGGGGAGGGGGCAGCTTCATTGTTAAGTGAAGCTTGGCTCCGACGATGAAGAAGGAGGGAAATGCCTTCCGAGAGGATTGTACAAGTTAGAGGGAACTGACACTACAGCACGTATCTGGGCTTGAAGAATTATAAGCATTTAATTTTTTAATTTGATTTATTTTCTCATTAGTTGCAGTTAAAAGCT
>BPLR01010723.1:0-54136 GCA_021605095.1 Caerostris extrusa
GTACATCGCAACTTTCTGTATTGTTTAAAAAAATATGTCATATCGCATAAGGAAGTTAATAATGAAAAGATATCTAAAACAAAAGCATTTTGAAAAGATTAAATTTAGTAATTTTCTTTATTTGGGAATGAATGGAATTCCATGATAAACAGAGTGATCTGAAAAGGTATTGAGAATGTTTAATTTGTTCATTGGTAAATATTTTCTTATGTTTGCTACCAAGGTTTAAAAAAAAAAGATGGAATTAAAGATCAAATGAAATCCCTTTCATGGTGGGATACACATAGTTAGTGCTTTAAAAAGTAATATTAATGTGGTTAAATTGTAATTTTATTTTAAGGATTTCTTTTTGCAATGATAGAGTAAAATTAATAAAAATTATATTTTGGAAAATGCAAGATTTTTTTAAATACTATGTGGAAATAAAAGTGTATAACATAAAATCATGTATTCATTGAAATGTTACGAAACAATATATCTATATCTAACAATATATCTATATCTACTATTATTATATATACTGATGTTCGGGGACCAGGGTTTAGTGCAACTTCTTCGGTTAGAGTCCCGGCGGTGTCATGGATATTTGTCGTTCGGTATCCTCTTTAAATCAAAATGTCCCGGTCTAATATGACTGAGAGTTCTAGGCGTATGAATGGCAACCCACACAATAAAAAGAAATACCTCATATTTCGTAATATGCCTGTATGCAGACCGCCTTGACCCACCATGGGCTGTAGTGCCAGGGAATTAGTTATATTACTATAATATAAACCATATAAATGATCTAGCCATTGAAAAAGAAGAAATACTATTATTATGGCAATAATGTCGCTGCTATATTATTATTTGAACAATACTAAACATGTTTTAAGAACTATATGCAAACAAATGTAAAGAATTTTCTTTGAACTTAATTAAGTCAAATTTTTTAAAATTGTAAAAAAAAATCTGTATAAAGCAAACATTATAACATAATTCCTTAACTAACAAATTGATCTTATTTTTAAGTATATTTTATTAATGTATTTGATTATACTTAATAAAAGCAAAATTAAAATAGCAACCTACATGGTTTATTTCATTTTTTCCACTTTTAAATCATTCCTATATCATTCTATTATAATTAAAATAACTCAAGAAAGGTGAAACTTTATTAACTTAATTTTCTTCCGCTGTTCCACTTACATATCAACGTCGATACAAATTCAGCATTTTAATACATGTGACTCGGAAGATTTAATGAATATGTTAAAAATAAAGCAACACGAGAAACCATAACAATGCATAAATATAGCAAGGTAATTATCCTAATCAAGTTTCCCTGACCTAATAAGCTTTCGATACGAAAAATTCTACTTTAATTCTACAGTGTAGAGTCAGATATGATTTAAATAAATTAATATATTTATGCACGCAATTTTATTTTAATGAAATCGTTACTTCTTTTTTGTATTGCTTAAAAATATTTGATACAACAAAAAGTTAATAATGCCATCTAAAACAAAAGTATTTTGAAAAGATTAAATTTAAAAACCAGAATTTAGTCATTTTCTTTATTCGTGAATGAATGGAATTCAATGATAAATAGACTGATTTGAAAAGGTATTGGGAATGTTTAATTTGTTCATTGGTAAATATTTTGGTATGTTTGCTTTGCACGGATTTTTAAAAAGATGGAATTAAAGATAAAATGAAAATCCTTTTTATGTCTAGATGTAGTTAGTGCCTCAAAGTGATATTAAAGAAGCAGTTAAATTGTAATTTTAATTTAAGGAATTTCATGATTGAAATGACGAACAAAATTAATGAAAATTATATTTTTGGAAAATGTTTTAAATTTGTAAATCAATGAGAATGAAATGTATTACATAAATTCGTAAATTATTCTTAAAAATGTTACAGAAGCAATATATATATAGCCCAATGGCATTATTTTTATATATATTCATGGCCAGTGACTACGAGTGCCCAGTGCAACAGGCTTTGGTTCGAGTCGCACCGGTGCCATGGATATTTGTAGTTCGGAATCCACTTTAAATCGTATTTGCTGTCTAATATGACTGTAGAGTGTTGGGCGTGGGACGAACAATAGCTACCCCGTATAAAAAATAACTCATTTTCGGAATTTTCCAATAGCCAGACGGCCTTGACCCAATATGGAATGTAGTGTCAGGGAGTTAGTTACTATTACTATAATATCAGCCATATATACCATAATCTATGCATTGAAAAGAAGAAATAATATTATGATAATAATTTAACACTGCTATATTATTATTTGAACATGCTTGCTAAAATGTTTTAATATAATTGAATGCAAGCAAATATAAAGAATTTTTCTTTGATCTTAATTGCGTACATTTTTAAATTAAAAAATCTATCAAAATCAAACAGTATAATATATCATGTAATCAAATACATTATTAGTATAATTAAATATAAGTAAATTAAAAGTAATACTGGGATTTTTTTATGACAGCAAAAAAGTCACTGCTATATTATTTTAACATACTAAACATATTTTAAGAACTAAATAATAATAAAAAAAACGTAAAGAATTTCTTTCGTCATAATTCGGTCAATTTTTAAAATTACAAAAAAGTAAAAATATATATATATCTACAAAGGAAACAATTTAACATATTTCCTTATCTAACAAATTTATCTCATATTTAAGTATATTTTACTAATTTATTTGATTTTACTTAATAAAGCATAATCCAAACAACAGCTTACATGATTTTCATTTTTTTCGCTTTAAATCATTCCTATATCATTCTATTATAATTAAAATAACTCAAAGGAAAACAATGCATAAAACATAGCAATGTAATTATCCTAATCAAATTTCCCAACATGATAAGTTTTCGATACTAAATTCAACTTTAACTCTACAGTAGAATATGATTAAAATATATTAATATATTTGTCTTGTAATTTTATTTTGTACATCGTAATTTTTGTGTATTGTTTAAAAAATATTTCAGACGACAGAAAAGTTGATGTGAAAGAATATCTAAAACAAAAGTATTTTGAAAAGATTAAAATATTAAAAACCATGAATTGGTTAATTTTCTTTATTTTGTGAATGATGGAATTCACTGATAAATAAGTGATCTGAAAAAGATATTGAGAATGTTTAATTTGTTCATTAAAGAGTAAATATTTTCAATATTTGTACACACAATTTTTTTAAAGAGGAAGTGAATCAAATGAAATCCTTTTACGTCTGGATGCATAGTTAGCGCTTTAAAGTGATATTAATGCATTTAAATTGTCATTTTATTTTAAGGTTTCTTTATTGCAATGATAAGCAAAATTTTCATTATTTTTTTTTTTTTCATTTTTTACATTTTAATCACTCATAGGGTTTTCAAAATGTAAGATGTTTTTAAATTTGTAAATCTAGGATTAAAATGTATAGCATAAATTATCCTTAAAACGTTACGAAGCAATCTATACGTATGCATATATATTATATAATATACATAAATATTATCATCTCCATTAGTTACACGCAACAGCCCCATTGTGGGCTAGGCCTTCTGTGAGCCATTGAAGAGAAACACTATTCCGTCAATAATGTCCTTTCTTCTCTTGTTATTTGAACATGCTTCATTTCCATGTTTTAGAACTTTTAATACTGAAACAAATGTAAAAATCTTCCTTTGATCTCCAATTTCGCCAATTTTTTAAATTGTAAAAATAATAATAATAAAATAAAATAAATCTACGAGACAAACAGTATAACATATTCCCTTAACTAATAACTTGATCTTATATTTAAAAATATTTTATCAATATATTAAATTACATAATAAAAATAATCAAACAGCCCAACTTGCATGATTTACTTCATTTTTCACTTCTAAATCATTCCCATATCATTCTATTATAATTAAAATAACTGAAAGAGAAAAGGGAATGGCTTCATTAGCTTAATTTTCTTCCACTTTGTTCCTTACATATTAGCCTCGATACAAAATTCAGCATTTTAATGCATGCGACTCAAAGATTTAAGCTGATATGGTAAAAATAAAGCAAAATGAGAAACACTTAACAATGCATAAAACATAGTAAGGTAATTATCCTAATCAAGTTTCTTGACATAATAAGTTTGATACAAAAATTCTACTTTAACTCTACAGTATAGGAGACCGGAATAGGATTAAAATATATTAATATATTTATGTGTAATTTCATTTTGTACATTGTACCCTTTTTTGTGTTGTTTTTAAAAAAAAAATTCATATCGCATAAAGTTAATAATGAAAAGATATCTAAAACAAAAGCATTTTTGAAAAGATTAAATTTAGTAATTTTTCTTTATTTGGAATGAATGGAATTCTATGATAAATAGAGTGATCTGAAAAGGTGTTGAGAATGTTTAATTTGTTCATTAGAAGTAAATATTTTTTATGTTTGCTTTGCAAGGATTTTTTAAAGATGAAATTAAGATCAAAGTAAATCCTTTTCTGTCTGGATATATAGTTGGTGCTTTTAAGTTATATTAATGGAGTTAAATTGTAATAAGGTTAATTGTTTTTTAAGGATTTTTATTGCATTGACAGGCAAAATAAATGAAAATTATATTTTAGAAAATGTAAATGTTAAATCTCATGAGGGAATAAAATGTAAAACATATATTCGTAAATTATTCGTGAGGAAATATTTTTGATGCAATATAAATAAATATATATATATATATATTGCTAATGGTATTATTATTATATATACTGATAGTCAGTGACTAAGTCTTAGTGCAACAGGCTTCGGTTTTGAGTCCCAGAGGTGACATGGATATTTGTAGTTCGGAATCCACTTTAAAACGTAGGTCCCTAATTAATATGACATGGGGGTTATGAGAGCTAGGTCTGACAACCCTACCTAGTATAGAAAATACCTCATATTTCGGAATCTGCCAGTATGCAGACGACTATCCTACCATGGACTGTAGTACCATGGAATTAGTTACTATTCCTATAATATCAGCCATAAATATAATCTAGCCATTGAAAAGAAGAAATACTATTATGACAATATAATGTCGCTGCTATATTATTATTTGATCATACTAAACATGTTTTAAGAACTATGTAAACAAATATAAAGAGATTTTCTTTGATCTTATTGCCGTAAATTCTAAAAAATTAATAAAATCTGTACAAAGAAAACAGTATAATATATTTCCGTAACTAACAAGTTAATCTTGTACTTAAATATATTTTATTAATGTATTTTATTATAAATAAATTAGAAGTAATACTGGAATTTTTGATGACAAAAAAAGTCACTGCTATTTAATTTGAACATACTAAACATATTTTAAGAACTAAATGCAAACAAAAGTAAATATATTTTCTTGAATCTTAATTCCACCAATTTTTAAAAATTCTCAAAAGGCAACAAAAAATATATATATTCACCAAAATCCAACAATATAACATACTTCCATAACTAACAATCTTATATTTTAAGATCTTATATTTAAATATATTTAATTAATATTTTTGATTATACTTAATAGCATAATCCGAACAGCAACTTACATAATTTTTTTCACTTTTAAATGTTTCACAAGCAGACTCTATTATGGTGAAATAACTCAAAGAGAAGGCGGCTTTATTAGCTTAATTTTCTTCCGCTGCTTTCTTCCATATTAACGTCATTACTTCATTCCGGCATTTTAACATATGTGACTCGAAGAGTGTGATGAACATGTTAAAACTACATAACGAAAAACTATAACAATTCACAAAACACATCAAGCCATTATCTAATCAAGTTTCAAGTCATAATAAGTTTCCGATACGAAAAATTCTACTTTAACTCACACTGTAGAGGTTGGAATATGATTAAAATATATTAATATATTTATGTGCAATTTTATTTGTACATCTCAAGTTTTTTGTGTGTATTGTTTTAAAAATATTTCATATGGCATAAGTTAATAACGAAAAGATATCTAAAACAATAGCATTTTTTCAAAAGATTAAATTTATAAACCGGAATTTAGTGATTTTTCTTTATTTTGATAGATGGGATTCAATGACAAATAGACTGATCTGAAAAGATATTGAGAATGTTTAATTGTTCATTAAGTAAATATTTTCATATGTTGCCTTGCGGTTTTTTAAAACAGATGGAATTAAAGATAAAATAAAATCCTTTTATGTCTGGATACACAGTTAGTGCTTTAAAGTGATATTAATGCAGTTAAATTGTAATGTTATTTTAAGGTTTCTTTATTGGGATGGCAAGCAAAAAAGTAATGAAAATTTTATTTTGAAAATGTAAGATGTTTTAATTTTATAAATCCCCAATGGGGAGAAAATGTAAAACATATATTCCCTAAATTATTCAATGAAATGTTATGAAGCAATATCATATGCTCCTTACCTCTCCATCATCCAGCAATCACTCCTCCTCCTCCTCCTCCTCCTCCTCCCTCCTCCTCCCTCCTCCTCCTCTCCTCATATCCCTCTCCTCTCCTCTCTCTCATATATATCATATATCTTCATAATAATAATATATCATACATAATATATATATATCTCCATATATAATTTCATATCTCATTTGCTTTCCATCATCTGGAATATATATTGACTATGTATTATTATTATCTATATGCTGAAGAACCCTTAAGTAGAATTGGGTTTAATGCAACACGCCCAGTGGTCCAGTTAAGTCCCAGTGGTGTCATGGATATTTGTAATTCGGAATCCCTCTTTAAATCGTATGTTCCGGTCTAATATGACTGTAGAGTTGGACATGGGACGATAACGTTACCCGGTATAAATAAAACACCTGAGGTTTCCCGAATTTGCCAGTGAGGCAGACGACGTGGCCCACCATGAGCTGTGTAGTACAATGGAATTATTTACTATTACTATAATATCAGTCATATATATAATCTAGCTATTAAAAAATAAGAAATACTATTTTGACAATAATGTCCCTGAAATATTATTATTTGAATATACTAAAAGAGGTTTTAAAAGAACTGAATGTTAGAAAAGATTTTTTTAAATCACTTCAATTTTTAAAATTCTAAAAAATAAAATCTATTTAAGCAAACAGTATAACATAATTACATAAGTGTGTCAGGAAACTTGATTAGGATAATTGCCTTGCTATATGTTTATGCACGGTGTTAACGTTTCTCGTGTTAGTGTAAGCAAGTGTTTATATTGGTGGTGTTGTCAATGAGAACTGACCACTAGTATAAAGAAAACCTCACTTTACCGAGATCTGTTGGTCGGCGGTTATTCACTTCGATACCCACCATGGACGGTAGTACCAGAAGGATTAGATTCCATACTACTATAAATATCAATACCATCATACTTTAATCCTGGCGATTGAAGAAAAGGAGAGGAAATACCTATTGTGACAGCAATGTGGCACAATTAATATTATTATTAGAACACTAAAACATGTTTTCAGAACTACTATAAATGCAAATGATCGAAAAGAATTTTCTTTGATGCAATTCCATAATTAAATTTTTAAAAATTCATAAAAATAATAAAAAAATCTGCAGAAAGCAAACAATATAACATACTTCCTTAACTAACAAATTAGTCTCGTATTTAACTATCTATTTTATTGTATATATTTGATTATACTTAATAAAAGCATAATCTGGCTCTTCCATGATTTTATTCCATCATTTTCACTTTTAAATCGACTAATATATAATTCTACTATAATTATCTTTCAAGAGAAGGCGGCTTCATTAGCTTACATATTTGCCTCGATACAAAATTAAGCATCAAAAAAAAAATGTGCAGAATTTAACGGTATAACATAATTACTTATTAACGATCATCCTTACATTTAATTGCTATATTTGTCAATATATTTAAATTATAACTAAGCATCTTTATATTTTTATGACAAGGAAACCCCATCAAATATCAAATGATAATCATATCATAAATAAAATATATTATTACTATTATATGATGTATATATAATATAATACATATTTTATTAATGTAATTAATGTATTTGATTATAACTAAATTAGAGGTAATACTGCCATTTCTTTATGAGAATAAGTAGCTGCTATATTATTTGAACCCACAAACATGTTTTAAGAACTAAATGCAAACAAAGGTAAAAGAAGCTTTTTTTCTTAATTCCTTCAATTCTTAAAATGGTCAAACAGTCTGCACAAAGCAAGCAGCATAACATATTTCCTTAACTAACAAATTGATCTTATATTTAAATATATTTTATTGATGCATTTCATTTTACTTTATAAAAAGCAAAAATCCAAACAGAAACTTACATGACTTTATTTAGTCTTTTTCTCTTTTAAAATCATTCTATTATAATTAAAATAACTCAAAGAGAAAGGTAACTTCATTAGCTTAATTTTCTTCCGCTGTTCACTTACATAGGCGTCGATGCAAAATTCAGCATTTTATCTAACATGTGACTCGAAGATTTAATGAATATGCTTAAAACTAGAAGTATAACGAGAAACCATACCAATGCATAAACATAATAAGGTAATTATCCTAATCAAGTTTCAAGACATAATAAGTTTTTCGATACTAAAAATTCAACTTTAACTCTACAGTGGAATATGATTAAAATATATTAATATATTTATGTGGAATTTTATTTGTACATCGTAATTGTTTTGTATTTTTTAAAAATTTTTCATATGCCACAAAAGTTAAATAAGCTGAAAAGATATCTAAAAACAAATGCATTTTGAAAGATTAAATTTAAAACCAAAATTTGGTAATTTTTCTTTATTAATGAATAAATGGAATTCAATGATTTGAATGTTTAATTTTTTTATTAAGTAAATATTTACATATGTTTGCTTTGCACGGATTCGTTTTTTAAAAAAGATGGAATTAAAGATCAAATGAAAATCCTTCATGTCTGGATACATAGTTATTATTTAAATTGATATTAATTGAGTTAAATTGTAATTTTATTTTAAGGATATCTTTATTGCAATGAAAAGCCAAATAAATGAAAATTATATTTTTGAAAATGTGAGTTGTTTTTAAATTTGTAAATCCAATCAGGGAATAAATTGATAACAATAAATTGAAAATTATTGAGGAAATATTACGAAGCAATATATATATATAATATTAGGAAATCTGAAAAGCGAAGGTGAGTTAGAAATTTAAAATGATGGATATATTCATAAATATTTCAATTATGAATGGAATTGGTTTGATTTTCTGCTACTGGGTACCACTGAATATGTTCCATCGAGACATCTAATTTTGAAAATGTTAAATAGTTGAAAGATTAGCACTGAAGTATCAATACAATAATACAATAGGACGGCCTTTTTCTTTAGGAAATTAGCTAGCCCCAAGTATTTTCCTCACCTTAATAAAGAATTCTTAAATAAATGGGATTATAATTGCTGGGTCAGTGATGTAAAGAATCATTCTTTTTTTAATAAGAGGGATTTTAGATTTATTTTATATCAGTTTGGAGAATTTCTCTGCTATTTGACAAACTATGAAAAATCAGAGTAGGGTAGATTATCAATAGAGTCTTCTGAAAAGGTAATTCTTTTACAATCTGTCGACCTACCCGACTGCATATGGTATTGCTAACCAGACTTGTAATAACAAACCCAGTAAATACTTTCCTTAAAAAATTTCAGTGAATCAATTGAAGAAATTCTGTGGTAAAAAAAAAAAACCAATGCTTTTCTAATTTAGCAAAAGAAGTGCCAAAAGCTAATCCAACAAAACCACTAAATCTCAAAGATATAAATAAAAACTGGAAGATCTGTCAAGAACACTAAAAACACTTTATTTATTTATTTATGTTATTTAATTTATTATTTTTACAAGAAAATATAACTCCAATTTGAGAAGAAAATTGAAGTTAATTTCTTCAAAATAATAATTTACAGAAAAAAAAAAAATACAACTCGTATTGAAACGAAACAATTTTTAAAAAACTTTACAACTTTACTAATTTTTCAATAAGTGCTCTAGTTTTCTTCTCAATGATTATCACTAAAATATTTATTTACATATTATTATTGATAATCTGTTTTATTTGTACGTGGATTGTAATTAATTGGGAAACCTTTTCTTCTTTTGTCGTCCCATATTTTTCTTTACCTCTGACGTTCGGTACCACAGGTATCGGGTTCAAATCCCGGTTTTGCCATTGGTTTTTGTAGTGGTTCGAATCCCTTTAAACCCGTAGGTCCCGGTCCCTTAGGATCGGAGAGCGCCCCGGGGCATTGTTACTCCGCGTGCGTGGCTTATCATCAAGTAACGTCTGTGCAGCTTGCCTAAGGGGCATCCAAGACGTCCATGTCTGTTTTGTTAGACTGCATTAGAAAAAAAAAAATTTTCTTTTACATTCACAGATACTAGTTTTATTAAAATGCTTAACTTGATAAATAGCTGAAACACCTTCGGTGTGGTAAGAATCTGATTTATGTAAAAGTCAAAATATACTCTGTTTTTTTTCTTCTTTTTTACATCAAGCAAATTTCATATATTTTTCTTGCTTTTCTGAGTTTGAAAATTTGTTCCTACCAATCTTTAGATATTTACTTTTTTTAATATATTTTTTATGTAATTTATATTCTAATACACAGCTGTATCGATTGATTCAATTTCCTTAGCATCTTTTGTATATATGGAGGGGATACTTCATTATTGTACCCCATCCATTCAAATTTATGTTATTGTTGCATTTTATAATTTAATATTAATGCGTAACGCCCTGATAATCATTATCATTAATATTTTTAAAGCTTTAAGCACAGATCTTGAATCAGCTACAATGGTGAATTATGTAATTTATAGCTGTATAACTAATAAGCTGTTCATCCGGTATTACTGTAACGTCTCGGCCTATACTAATAGGTGGTAGGCTGACACATAGATGGCGCTACTAGTATTAAATCCATATGATTTTTAGTTATCCCTAACCTTCAAAAGACACGTGTATAAATTTAAGGGAGGAAAAATCAACCATAGAGAAGTAGTTTGCTAAATTTAAACGAGGCGAAATGAGCACTGAGGACGATGCCCGCAGTAGACGCCCCAAAGAATCTGTTAAAAAAAGTCCATAAAAATAATTTCTGATAACCGTAAAAGTGAAGTTGATTGAGATAGCTGAGACCCTAAAGATATCAAAGGAACGTGTTGGACATATCGTTAATGAATATTTGGATATGCGAAAGCTCTGTTCAAAGTGGGTGCCGCGCGAGCTCACAATTGACCCAAAACAACAACGAATGGATGATTCTAAGCAGTGTTTGGAACTGTTCAATCGTAATAAACCCGAATTTTTGTGCCGATATGTGACAATGGATGAAACATGGCTCCATCATTTCGCACCGGAGTTCAATCGACAGTCAGCCGAGTGGACTGCACGTGAGGAACAATAAAAATGCTATAACTCACATAGTAATAGTGCAACAGCTGTCAAATTTATACTCGTGTCTTTTGAAGATTAAGGCTAACTAAAAATCATATGGATTTAATACTAGTAGCGCCATCTATGTGTCAGCCTACGAACGTTTCAGCCCTTGTGTTAGACCTATAACGGCTTCAAGAAGAGGGCCACTTTCAGGTTCATGGGAACACTTTAATTTTTATTTGCAAGCATTATGTATATATATAATTTATATAGAACTCTGGGTTATTACAAATTATTATTTACAAATGAAAATTAAAGATATAATTTGATTCACAAGTGCAGTTCACTCTAAGGACGGAGATTCTCGAATCTACAACGAATCTAATGCAACGGTCTGCAGCAGACCTTATATATCACACGGCGAGAAACACGGAACTGCAAGGGGGTTCACTTTGTAAACAAGCGGATTCTCCTGTGTAATCAGTCCCTTTAGAAAAAAGAGATAGAAAAAAATTCTTCTTCTAGACCCGCAGAATACTATTTTTCTTCTTCACCAAAAACCTCCCTTTAAGAAAATCTGTCAAGCGAGGGGTCAGCTTTCCCTTGTTTCTAACGTTTACAATCTGCTGTTTTTAAAAAGTCTATTTTCTCCCAACACAGTCTGAACTCATGCCCATTTCGAACCTGTGTTCTTACAAAAATCTCTCCAAGATGCCTGTCCCTGAATGATTAGAATTTGATAGTCATAGATCCAGATCATATCTATATAAAGTGGAACCAAAAATTCGGTTAACTTAAACTATGTAAAACATTCATTTTTCTTCTTCGTTAAAATTCACTAAATGAAAAATGAAGTGTTATTGAAAAAATTATATGTGAATGGTAGATTTTGTTTGAAAAAATCATGTCTATAATATTGCCTTTTTAGATTATTCATAATTTTGAACTTTCAAATACGCTGCAACGATCCAAACTGTTACTGCTTTTGTAGTAGTCTCTCTTTAATTCATCCCTGGCGAATATCGTCCGCTTTAGGCGGTCATTGTTATTTCCCTCAACTCGCTCAGTTTCGGCATCGGCAACTGGCAACAAACTCAGCAGAAAAGAATGCGACATCTAGCGCCGAAAGTATTCAAATTAAAACGTAAGGCCCTTGAAGAGGGGATCATTAAAATTTCAAATCTTGAGAGAGTGCGACATGAAATTTTGCTGAACTAGTCGACGCGGCGATATTTAAATTAAAGCTGTCTGCAATACATTTTCTCGGAAGTGACCGATTTCCTTTCAAGTGGATGTCGGGATGTTAAGTGAGAATAAATTGGCAAGAAGACAGGGATCACATTACTTGATAGCGCAGCTTGAAATTTCATTTCGGATAAAAGGAATTTGTTCGAGGGGAATTTTATAATGGACAACACATGAATATGTCTATATATTTTTTATTTTACATGTTAATTAGTACTTATTTTTATTGAAAAATAATATTTTACAAACATTTTTACTTATAAACATATATTTGAGAAGAATTTTCACAGATTGATATGTTTTGAAACAATTTTTTTAAATTAACAAGTGATTTGATTGACAATTGATTTCGGATTCAAAATTCGGATTTTGTAAATTTTGAAGAAAATAAGCGGATTTGGAAAATTACAATTTTCTATGTTATTTCTCAAAAGTTTGTGCATGTGTCATCATATGCAAGGGCTCAAATTAATCCAAATTTCTTCAAAACTGTCAAGGATACTTCTAATAAAAGCTTATATTAACAGAAAAAAATATTGAAAGTGAATCAATATTCAATAAGAAATTAATTATTTTGGGATAAATTATTTTTACACCAATTTGGTCGCTTTTTTTGTGACTACCGAATTTTTTGATAATCATACTAGTAATCAAGATTGGCCTGTAACTCTACGGTCATTCTGTGCACACTTTGGGCTAATTAGATCTGGACCTACAGTTTAACGTGGGTTTCTGAACCGCTGACAAACATCCATATCACCGTCGGGATTTGCACCTGAATCCTGTGGTACCAAAGGCCACAGAGCTAGCCAACTGACCACCAGGCCACTGTTATAACCGGATCTCTCTTCCCTACACGCCCTCTGAAATTTGATAATCATAGAAGTGTCTAAACCATGCTGAAGTGACTTGGAAGCATAAGTAGTTGAAATTAGTATATGTAAAATGTTCAATTTTTTTTCTACATTAAAATGCATTAAATGAAAAATAAATTGCTATTGAAAAATTATATGTTCTTAAAATTTTGCGTGAAAAACTCTTACGTCTATAATATTGAATTTTTTAGATTATTCATAATTTTGAACTTTCAAATAAGCTGCAATGATCCAAACTGCTACTGCTTTTGTAGTAGTCTCTCTTTAATTCATCTCTGGCGAATATCATCTGCTTTAGACGGTCATTGTTATTTCACTCAACTCGCTCAGTTTCGGCATCGGCAACTGGCAACAAACTCAGCAGAAAGAATGCGACATCTAGCGCCGAAAGTATTTAAATTAAAACGAAAGACCTTTTGAAGAGGGGATCATTAAAATTTCAAATCTTGAGAGAGTGCGACATGAAATTTTGCTGAAGTAGTCGACGCGGCGATTATTTAAATTAAAGCTGTCTGCACTATATTTTGTCGGAAGTGACCGATTTCCTCTCAAGTGGATGCCGGGATGTTAAGTGAGGAATAAATTGGCAAGACAGGGATCACATTACTTGATGGCCTAGCTTGAAATTTCATTTCGGATAAAAGGAATTTGTTCGAGTGGAATTTTATAATGGACAACACATGAATATGTCTATATTTTTTATTTTATGTGACTATTGGTATTTATTTTGTATTGAAAAATATTTTACTTACTTATTATTAATATTTAATTAATATTAATAATAAATATTTACTTTATAATATTAATATTTATAATATTAAATATTTACTTTTGACTTAGAAATGTATATTTGAAGAGAATTTTCACAGATTGATATGTTTTGTAGCAATTATTTTAAATTAACAAGCAGAGCTATCTTCTTTCGCATTGAAATGCAATGCGAATCAAATGAATGAATTGTAGTTTGCGCATTCAAAATTCGATTTTGTAGGTTTTGGTAGTAAAAATAAGCTGATTTTGAGGAGTAAAATTTTATATATGATTCCTCATTTTTTTTGTGTTATTTCTCATATGTATGGCTTCAATTTAATCCAAATATCTTCAGAATTGTCTGGGATACTTCTAATGGAAAGCTTATGTTAACAAAAAAACATTGAAAGTACGTCAATATATAAGAAATTAATCAATTTGGGATAAATTATTTTTTTACGCCAATGAAAAATAATCGGCTATCGAATCATACCGGCTATCAAACACATTGCCTATCGCCCAGGGCTATCAAATCTTTTGATAATTATAGGCTGTGTTTGTCACTCTACGATCATTTTGTGCCCAATTTTAGGTTAATTAGACTGGTACCTACAGTTTAACAGGGATTCCGAACCTCCAACAAACAACCATATGGTACCAACGGCCAGAGAACTAGCCAATTGGCCATCATGACACGTTGAAAATCATAAGAGTGCCTACCTTGTGCTAGAGTACTATTGGGAGAAAGAATTCGTTGACTCAGTTTAATCCAAATTTACTCAAAATAGTTAAGAATACTTCAAATATAAAAGTTTAGATTAACAGAAAAAATATCCAATCATCGAAACTACAACAATATGTGATAAAAAAATAATAAATTTGGGATAAATTATTTTTAAGCCAATTTGGAATTTTTTCGTGATTATTGAATAATTTAATTATAATAGAAGCGCCTACCCCGAACTAGATTATGGTTGCGGAAAGAATTCGTTGGCTCAATTTAATCCAAATTTGCCCAACATTGCCAGGGATACTTCTAATACAAAAATCTAGATTAACAGAAAAAATATCGAAATTGCATCAATATTCAATAAAAAATTTAAACAATTTGGAATAATTTATTTTTTACACCAATTTGACGATTTTTGTGGCTATCGAACATTTTGATACTCATAAGAGTAATCAGAGTATGGTTGGGAGAAAGAATTCGTTAAATTTCCCACTGATTTTATTGTTAAATTCTAATGCCAACTAAGAAACGAAAACCGTCTAATCAGATCGTAATTGACTCTAAACGAAGAGCAGCACGTAGATCTAGAGAAAATTATTATTATTATAAATATAATATTATAAATATTATAATTATATTATTATATAATAATATAATAAATATTATTATAATATTATAAATTATATTATTTCTGATTACTACACATCAGAAAATTGAATGAATCTTATAGGTCTAGAATGGTCAACGCTAAAAACTAAGAGAACGAAGATGCTGCTTTGGTCAGACGGGGATCTAAATAAGAGAGTTAATAAGTTTTATTTTCTGAAGTTCGTGCAACGCCTTGTTATTTGTGCTAGTAAGCAAATAAGATTACTAAAGAATTCGAAATGATATAATTCATGATGTCATGTGAAATAAATCCAGTAAAGAAGTGGCATAGATTTAACTAGGTAAGTCGATGCATTTTTGGATTTTGAAGGAACATTTTTTTTTTATTTCGTTTGCAATAATTATTTACTGGTTACCAAAAATAAGAAGTCAGAAAAATTGTGAATGTAAATTTTTTATTCACTAGAGTTTGTTTAAATTTGGCAAAAAAGTATTAATCAAACCTATTTTCAGAAATTGGTTGCAAAAAGACATTAGAAATATTTTTTTGTCTTGAAAAATATATAAAATGGGAATATACAAAAGTATATTTCTAAATTAATGTCCAATTGGCTAGCGCTCTGGACATTGGTACCACATGCTCCAGGTTTGATCATGTCGGTGACATGGATGTTGTTAATGGTTCTGAATCCACATTCAACTGTAGGTCCCGGTCTAATTATGACCGTTATTAAACCTAATTATGAATCGGTGTGCAAAAAATGACCGTAGAGCAACAAACCAAACGAAACGAAACCAATCAATTCGATGTATAATCAATTTGAATATGGAGCATGTTCCACACATAACCTACAGGCACAATATGCGATGTTCCATGTTCAAAGCAATGGCGCTTATTAACTCTTGAAACAGAGTCTATTGCTGTGCCAAGGAAGTTAAAATGTTTGTGCCAAAGCAATGTCTTCAATTTAGTGATTAACATATGATGGATCAAAATTGGTTGTTAAGATTGTTTTTGCTTCCAAACCAAAAGACTTAGGCGAAACTCGGCAAGCGAAGCCATACCAAAATATTCTATGTCTATGCTGGGGACTATGATTTGTAGATTGAAATGTCCTTCTACATGATTAAAACAGTGCTAATATCCACTCTTGGGGTTGCTCTTCCTAAATTATGGAAACAAAAATGTATGCACAATGTAGTAACATCAGTGATGCATCTGTTTCATCTAGAGACGAATTACCATATCAGATTTATAACCATATTAGATTTATTTATAATAATATCAGATTTATAACCATATATCATATTTATAACCATATCAAATTTATTTATAAATAGATTTATTTATAATCATATTAGAATTAGAAAATAACATAAATTAAAATATATAACTTATGACAAATTACAGATTCTCCTCAAACAATTTAATGGCTCTTAAGTTAAACAGATAATATTTTTTTTAAAAATATTTATCTCTTTTTGCGTCTTATATGGCATTAAATTGATCATTAAAATAAATTTATTTTCTATGAGCGGTGAAGTATAAAACTCCGATAAAGCCGAATTCTTATTTTGACAACTTTTCACTTCGCAAGCGTTCCCCAATACACAGAAATCCCATTTTTCCATTCTAAATCTGAGTTATGGTTTTTGGACGTGTGCCGAAAAGTTATTCGCTGGTGCAGCAAAGAAAAATCCTAAATGATATACAGTTTTGATCAATGCAGTAAAAACATGTCTCCTTACATATGCTTATGACACAGTCTTGTCATGTTATGCACTTTCAGAAGAAAACTTTCGACTTACCCATACGACCAAAACAAGGGAAAACTAACCAATAATCTCACAGTATATATTGCTATGATGTGTTTAAATATAATGAAACTGAATTTATCCCTGCGTTAATCTCAATAACTTTCAGTCATGAAAGTTTATAATCTGTCAGACATGTACAAATGTCTCTAATGTTTTATTTTTCATCTGAAACTGTACTATTGCAGAAGAATTTAGGTTCGAAACCATTACATTCACTTCTTTAAGAAATAAGGGGGATGACTATTGTTTCAAAGTCAAAATATCCAGCTTGTCATATTTTTGGTTTTCCATAGTTATTCCTTCGGAAGGGTTTTCCGTAAATGAATTCAGTCTACAATTCTTTTATCATTGTGAAAATTTCTAAAATTTCAAGTTTTCCGTAAATGAATTCAGTTATCTCTACAATTCTTTTAAGGTAATGTCTTGTGAAAAAGTTTTCCGTAAATGAATTCAGTTATCTTTTCTTCGGAAGGTAAATGGGAAAAATTCAAGTTTTCCGTAAATGAATTCAGTTATCTCTAAAATTCCTTCTGGTAGGTAATATCATTGTGAAAATTTCCAGGTTTTTCCATTGAGGAATTCATTGTGAAAATTTCCAAAGTTCTCCGTAAATGAAAAACTTCCTTCCGGAAGTGAAAATTTAATGTCTCTTGAAAATTTCTAAAAAGGTTTTCAGTTATCTCTAAAATTCCTTCCGGAAGGTAATGTCATTGTGAAAATTTCCAAGGTTTCAGTTATCTCTAAAATTCCTTTGAAGAATGAATTCAGTTATCTCTAAAATTCCTTCCGGAAGGTAATGTCATTGTGAAATTTCCAAGTTTTTGAAATTCAGTTATCTCTAAAGCTTTCCGTAAAATGTCTTGTGAAAATTTCCAGGATTCATTCCTTCTGGTAGTAATATCTATAATTTCCAGGTTCTTCCATTGAGGAAGGTAATGTCTCATGAAAATTTCCTGGATTCAGTTATCTCTATAATTTCTTCCGAAGGTAATGTCTTTTTCTGGTAAAGGGATTCAGTTATCTCTAAAATTTCTTCTGGAAGATAATGTCTCGTAAAATTTCCAGTTTTTTCACAAAGGGATTCAGTTAACCAAAATTACTTCTGGAAGGTTGTGTCCTCCATTTGTCGACCATCGGTGAGCTATTCGTGGTATACATAAGCGGAACAGAAGCACCAATGTATAGTAATTTATATTAGGCATTTAATTACACATAATTGCATATCTATACTATATTAATGAAATAATATTAACATTCTTATGAATAAATTAAATATTCTTATTCTTATGAAAAACTCTACCAAAAAATAATTAAAATATCCTTATATGAAAATTTGTGGTTTATTTATTTTTTATTTATTTATTATTTTTTGTTATGTTGCATATAATAGATTGTACATTTTGTTAATTTAAACTAAGCATTTAATTAAAATTTTACAAATCACTCATATTGTAAAAACTTACCAAATTAATGTATAAATTAAGGACCTGATAGCCGAGTGATTAAAGCTCAGTGCCACAGGTTTAGGGTTCGAGCTACCGGTGTTGCAATAGATGCTTATAATGGTTCACAATCTACTTTAAATTGCTAGTCGCAGCATAATATAACTTTTAGGCGTAAGGCTAACAACTCTACCCCTTAAAAAAGAAAGTGGCTTGACAACCAATTGGCTAGCCCTTTGGCCTTTGGTACCACAGGCTTCAAGTTCGAATCCTGGCGGTGGCATGGATGTTTGTTAGTGGTTCGGAATCTATGTCAAACTGTAGTTCCCGGTCTAATTAGCTCATAGTGTGCACAAAAGGCCGTAGAGCAACAAATCAAGACAAACCAAACAATAAAAAGAAGTCTCGAAATTAGACAGTATGCAAGAGGCCTTGGCCCACCATGGGGCCGTTTGTTAATGGAAAAAAATTATATATTGTTTACATTTCGAACAAACTAACACTAAATTAATGATGTTTATGTATACCAGCAAAAGTCTTTTTTTTTTCTTTAAATGCGAGTTGAAAGTTTGGACGTCTTATCTAAAAAGACGAAAACTCACTTAATTTTCCCATTTTAAATATTGTGTCCATCTACTATTTGACCAAAAGGAATACAAGATACAGAAAGCATTGGGAACAAATTTGGAGAAAATCCTATCATTTTAAATCAAAAGTATGGTCAAAATTCTCTTTATGAGTTTGAGTAAAGTATTCGTATTAAAACAAAAGCTGATTAAACTGAAGATATATGAATTTTGCGAAGGCAACAGAACTGTATGCCCTCGTTGCAACTTTTACTGCAGGCTGTACAGAGAAACGAAAATTATCTAACATATATGAATTCCGTTCGTTACATTTTATAAAAAATATTATTTATAATATCACTAAATACAAATTTTATATTTATATTAAAGAAATGTATTAAATGTTTTAATATTTGGTTCGATTTTTAATAATGTAGCACAACAGTTATGAGCCAATTTTTAATTTATCTGTTTTTTTTTATTATTGTTCATGAATAAACATGCCTCGATCCTAACACGATTGCGCATTTTAACGCACTATTTAAAGTATTAATGCGTTAAACTTGTGATGTTTTAATAGCGTATTTTGTGTAATTGCAAATTGCTTAATGCGCGATATTTACACATTAGCACATTATTTGCTTACATTAACATGCTTACGCATGCTAATAGCGCATTTAATATATTAGTAACAACCACATCTACTTTTAAAAACGTAATTTGGTAAAAGGGATTTTTGAAATGCATATTGTAAAGATGGAGAAAGATGCAGATCATGATCCTGCGTCTAGACTAGCTCTTTAGTGACAATGGATATCTTTTTATCAACAATAAAACAGAAAATAGGATTTTTTTCAATATTTAAATGCTTATTAAAATAAAAATTTGATATTACACATAAAAAAAAATCTAAAACCCTCAAGCAGATAACTTCGTAACACCGTAATGTAAACAAATCTCATCCTTAAACGACTTTAATTGCATAGCTCCTTGCACAGTGCTTACGGGGAGACTCCATGAAATTCATCAAACAATGTGGGTAAAATGTCTCGCATCATTTGTCAGGCTGTCTAGTGGGATTTTTCCGGATATTTTTCTACGAAAGAAATCAAGAAGTATGTGGGTAAAATTCTTAGACAGCTCTAATATACTAGATAACATCAGTTTTTACGCATGAAAATAGCCTGAAACAATGTGGGTAAAATGTCTCGCATCATTAGTCAGGCTGTCTAGTGGGATTTTTCCGGATATTTTCAGCTCTTAATATAAGATAACATCTGTTTTTTACGCATGAAAATAGCCTGAAACAATGTGGGTAAAATGTCTCGCATCATTAGTCAGGCTGTCTAGTGATTTTTCCGGATATTTTTCTACGAAAGAAAACAAGAAGTACGTTCTTAGACAGCTCTTAATATACTAGATAACATCTGTTTTTACGCATGAAAATAGCCTGAAACAATGTGGGTAAAATGTCTCGCATCATTTGTCAGGCTGATTTTTCTAGTGAAAGGATTTTTCCGATAACATATTTTTCTGAAAGAAAACAAGAAGTACGATATTTTTCTTAGACAGCTCTTAATATACTAGATAACATCTGTTTTTACGCATGAAAGTAGCCTGAAACAATGTGGGTAAAATGTCTCGCATCATTTGTCAGGCTGTCTAGTGGATTTTTCCGGATATTTTTCTACGAAAGAAAACAAGAAGTACGTTCTTAGACAGCTCTTAATATACTAGATAACATCTGTTTTTACGCATGAAAATAGCCTGAAACAATGTGGGTAAAATGTCTCGCATCATTAGTCAGGCTGTCTAGTGGGATTTTTCTGAAACAATGTGGGTAAAATGTCTCGCATCATTAGTCAAGCTGTCTAGTGGGATATTTTTCTACGAAAGAAAACAAGAAGTACGTTCTTAGACAGCTCTTAATATACTAGATAACATCTGTTTTTACGCATGAAAATAGCCTGAAACAATGTGGGTAAAATGTCTCGCATCATTAGTCAGGCTGTCTAGTGGGATTTTTCTAGATATTTTTCTACGAAAGAAAACAAGAAGTACGTTCTTAGACAGCTCTTAATATACCAGATAACATCTGTTTTTACGCATGAAAATAGCCTGAAACAATGTGGGTAAAATGTCTCGCATCATTAGTCAGGCTGTCTAGTGGATTTTTTTCCGGATATTTTTCTACGAAAGAAAACAAGAAGTACGTTCTTAGACAGCTCTTAATATACTAGATAACATCTGTTTTTACGCATGAAAATAGCCTGAAACAATGTGGGTAAAATGTCTCGCATCATTAGTCAGGCTGTCTAGTGGATTTTTCCGGATATTTTTCTACGAAAGAAAACATGTACGTTCTTAGACAGCTCTTAATATACCAGATAACATCTGTTTTTACGCATGAAAATAGCCTGAAACAATGTGGGTAAAATGTCTCGCATCATTAGTCAGGCTGTCTAGTGGGATTTTTCCGGATATTTTTCTACGAAAGAAAACAAGAAGTACGTTCTTAGACAGCTCTTAATATACTAGATAACATCTGTTTTTACGCATGAAAATAGCCTGAAACAATGTGGGTAAAATGTCTCGCATCATTAGTCAGGCTGTCTAGTGGGATTTTTCCGGATATTTTTCTACGAAAGAAAACAAGAAGTACGTTCTTAGACAGCTCTTAATATACTAGATAACATCTGTTTTTACGCATGAAAATAGCCTGAAACAATGTGGGTAAAATGTCTCGCATCATTAGTCAGGCTGTCTAGTGGGATTTTTCCGGATATTTTTCTACGAAAGAAAACAAGAAGTACGTTCTTAGACAGCTCTTAATATACTAGATATCATCTGTTTTTACGCATGAAAATAGCCTGAAACAATGTGGGTAAAATGTCTCGCATCATTAGTCAGGCTGTCTAGTGGGATTTTTCCGGATATTTTTCTACGAAAGAAAACAAGAAGTACGTTCTTAGACAGCTCTTAATATACTAGATAACATCTGCTTTTTAGATAACATAATGAAAATAGAATGTGAAACAATGTGGGTAAAATGTCTTGAGTCGATAATCAGCTGTCTGGTGGGATATTTCTAGAATGTTTTCCCATATGATTCAGAAATACTGGTCAATTACTCCCCTAAAAGCCCTCCTATCATTTTCCGTCCATAGTCTGTTTGTGATTGTTTTATAAGTGAACCCGACGCAAGTTTTTTAGTGCTTTTTTTAAGTGTATATGAAATGAAATCGTAGCAGCCTTCGCCGAAGAATTATGACTGAATTCCCATAACGATCTAGACAACAAATTTGAAGAATTTCATAGTAAACAAATATGCAACACCAGATATGCATCAATAGATATATTCTACCAGATATGCAACACCAGATATAGACCAATATACACTCATGTCCATAAATTAAGGATAATGAAGTTCAGGCAAAGAAAGAGACAGAAGCAAAACAAATTTGACTTATTTGTAAAGTCTATTTATTAAACAAAAGGTAAAGAGCAAAAAAGATTCTATATGTTTGACATAATTAATAAAAATTGCGATTTTTACTCCCTGCAGCAAATTTCAAAAAAAGAACCTATTTACAAAAAAACAGTATAACATGGTTAGTATGAGGGTTAATATGGAGTATGTCTCCCGGACGATGCAATACAGGCCTTACAACGCCTATGCATGCTGAGTATCAAATTATCAATCTGATCTTGAGGAATATTACACAACTCATCAAGCAATGCCCTCCGAAGTTCCAGTTGGCAGGTGGGAGGGGGTTGACGGGCTGCAATTCGCCGGCCAAGCATATCCCACACATGCTCAATTGGACTCAAGTCCGGTGAGTATGCTGGCCAATCCATACGGGTGATATCCTCCAATTGAAGGCATTCGTCTACAATGTTTGCACGGTGAGGACGGGCGGTGCCACCCATAAACAGAAATTCAGCACCCACGGCGCCCCGAAACAAACTTACATGTTGTTCCAGAATGACATCCCGATAGATGTGGCCTGTCATCGTTATAATCTGAACATGCAGGTCAGTTCTGGAACCAAGAATAATTCCTCCCTCAAAGAGCCATCCTGCACCACCGTAACGGTGCCGTTCAATGGTGTTCTCTTGGTGGTAACGGGTACCTGGCGAGAATCAGACTGCAAACTAAACCTGGAATCGTCGGAAAACAACACACCAGACCACTGTTGCGGTGTCCACAATGCATGCTCTCTACTCCAGGTTAATCGCAGGCGACAGTGAGTTGCGGTAAGTGGAACACATCTGACAGGCCTACGAGCATATAGACCGATGTGCCTTAAGCGTCTGTACACGGTCTGCCTTGAAACTGACGTACCGGTAACTGAAGAGAGCTGACGAGACAGGTCTGATGCTGTTCTCCGCCTGTTTCTTTTGGCAGTAACTGCTAAATACCGATCCTCATTCGGCGTTGAAACTCGGGGGCGACCTGTGCTGTAACATCTACTCACATTACCATCATCTTGGAATCGTTGCCAAAGCCTGAGATGACACTCTGGGCGATTCCAAGTTCCTCGGATACTTCCAGCTGGGTACGTCCACATTCCAGTCGTCCGATAATTCTACCACGTAAAAAATCATCCAAATGCTTTTCCTTTGTGCCATAACTATGCGGTTATTGCACTGAAAGGCTTTTAAAGCGTTTGTGAACAATTTTACTACAGGTTACAATTTTACTACAATTACAGGTATGCACCACCAGATATGCACCATATGAAATCTGACAAATATTGTATCTCCGAATGTTGCAATAATGACGATGGGAGAAATAAATCCCCTCATTAGATAAATACTGACACATTGCATATTTTGAATTGTACAGATTGCATATTTTGAATAGATATTTTTTTAATTATGCGTCAGTTATGTACATATTGTCACTTAACAGACGTAGAGCATAAAAATATCAAATATATTGCTTAAGCATATATTATTACTGATTGTTATCCTCTGAAATTTATTCCATTGAACTATGGAACAAATTTCTTTATTATTTATTATAATATTATTATTTAATTAGAACGATTATTATGGCGCTGACAATCCCCATATGGGAAAAACTCCCAGAAAACTTCCACCAGAGAGATTGACTATCAGGGAGAGACGTTTAATACTCATTGTCGCGCTCACCATCGACCTTCCTCCGTAAAGCAAAAACTACAACTTACACCAGCAGCTGATTCGAACCATAAGCCCTCCTGAACACTAGTTTCTCATGCTGCCGCTGGCCACGAGTCGAGACACAGCAATTATTGTATCATTTTAAATACAAATTATTACATATACTGTGACTAAATAATGCATTGAGGAATATTAATTAGTTCATGCTGCAGACAAGTTACACTTTGAGTGTGCATTACTAATGCCTTTAAAGCAGATTATCCGATTGATTAAACAGATTAATCACCAAGTAACTAAGGCCATAAAGAGGACTGGTTTTCAAATATGGATATTACCAATTATTGCACAGTTACCAGCACTAGATCCCATCATGGCAATCCCATCGCTTTGCTATTTAACTAAATCGTTGTGTATATGAGAACATGAGTCCACTGACATCCTCATATCCAAGTTCAGTGAACTTAAGTGAGAGTCAATTGTGTGTGTAAAGTCTAGATGCAGTTGGATCAGTCGACTAATGTGTGATATTTTACTACGATTGGAAACATGTTACTTGGATTAAATGTTTCCTTATGAATCTAAATATATTATTAAAAGCCGAAGGAAATGCTTTATTTGGTTGTGTATTGGGATAAAATTTATCTGTAAATACATATTTGCTTTCATTAAGTTAGTTATTTTATTGCTAAATTTTTATTTTATCAATATAATCCTTGTCCAGTAAAAATACTTTAAATATGAATATCTTCTTTTATTTCAGCACATACTACAAACCAATACATACTATTTAATGTGTACATTATATTATACATATTATTTAATGTGTATCGTGATAAAATTTCTTATCTTTAAATAAATATTTGTTTTCATTAAATTAGCTATTTTATAGTTAAATTTTTATTTTATAAATATGATTTTATTCAGTAAAAACACTTTTTAAATATGAATATCTTCATTCATTTCAGCACATACAACAAACTAATACATACTATTTAGCATAAACTAATAATACTATTTTTACTATTTAGCACAATAAGCACATACTATTTAGAAATTAAAAATTTTTAAAACGAATTTAAATAGAGCAGCAATGAAGTATTGTAATCACAATTACCAAAAGAAATGATAAATATGATAATGAAAGAATACTTTGTTAGGGCAGGTGCAAAATAAAATGATAGCAGATGGGGAGGAAAACAAAAACAATCCTAAAAGAAAGAGGTAGAGAAGAGTGGAAACATTGTTTTACTCTCACATCGAAACATTTTTAATCAACTATTGAAAAGAAGGTTAAATTAGAACAGTTTGAAGTCTTTTCTTCCATGAATATTATTTCCAAACATTGATAACGTTGGGGTATCAAAAATTTAATCAGCTTACCTATTATTTCACTCTTCGTGTACAGTTTTGCAAATATGATAGCTCGGATCCAATAATTATGTGTAGTAAGCGGAATGTTTCAATTATGTGTAGTTAGCAAAATGTTTTACTTATGTGTAGTGTGTGACAAAAGAAACATACAATTTGTTTACATATTTTCAGGGTTGTTGACTGAAAAAAAGTGGCGATACCTTTTACAAAAAAAGAGTGTTCAGTATATTTTATATTAACCTTACTAAAATGATCACTTTCGGTGGATCTAGTTGAGCTTAGGTAAACAATTTTATTTTTTGTTAACTGAATATATATATATACTCATTTATACTTAAATGTATTTTTAAAAAGCTGCCCAATTAATTAAAAAATTAGCAAATATTAATTATTGAATTTTTCAAATTAGTAATTTTGTAATTAAAATTCTTATAAATAATTTTTTTCTAATATTATCTTCATATTTATATAAGCTTTAAAACAAGGATTCAACAGCTTTGGAATGCCGTGAACTGCAAGTTTTCACTATAACATCATCACGGATCACACACAATAAACACCGTCATAAATTATCTAAAAAAAGGTACATATAATTTTTATTTATTACAAAAATTAACAATCAAGTAAAAAGAAATAAATAATTCGGTGCAGGTTTATTACCTTAATTTTATAAGGGTTTTCTTAATTACCAAGCTCAATAGTAATTAATCAAATGGTTTTTATTTATTGATTTTTTATATTCATGCTCTAACATGTTTCCTGGAAATATTAATTGATCACCAGACTTCAGCACATTAATTTAGTATTAAGCAATAATCACATCTATTTTTTTAAAGCAAATTTTAAAAAAGAATACGTTTTTTACTGTAAATATTATAGATAAATATATATATATATATATATATATATATATATATATATATATATATATATATATATATATATATATGTATATGGAAATAAGGATCATGATTACAGGTTACTATTTTATTGATAAAGAATGTAAATTTTTTAGCCTATAATAAAATAAAAAGAACCTTGAATGAAATATTTTTCTATTATTTAATGTTTCCCTTTTTTAATAAACTAAATTTGTTTATTAAAAAAAGGAAACTAGTTGTGTCATGCTATATATTTTAATCATTGATAATATTTTATAGTAAAGTGGACATCAATGTTTAGCCAGCAAGTCTGTGTGTCCCTTCTTTATTACATACGTCATATGTAAGCGAAATTTTAAGCATAAATACACAAAAGTTTTATAGAAATAATTCAAAGTTTGAGCATTACCATGCGAATATTGTATTCAAAGCAAAAAACGGGTCTTATATAGACAATTTTAATATGGCTTTCTTTCCTGTTTTACATTTGTTAAAATACAAGGGATTAATATTGTTTTAATATTGTACCTATCAAGGCGCACAGTATTCAATGTAGAGAAGCTGAATAGAAAGATGTAAATATGTATCCACAAATGGGCCTTCCAACAGAGAAAAAAGTAGAATTAAAGATTCGCAATTGAGTTTATTTCACTGTCACCAATGATTTCATGCTGCACTATAATAATCTGAAGTATTGAGAATGGGACACTTTTAAAGAATAACGTTTGCATTGATTGGCTTTATACAAAACCTTGACAGCTGCAATTGTCATTGCAATTTCATTTTACTGGAAGTTCGCATAAATGGCAAATGCTTGATCGCGATGTTTTAGAGATATTTATTTTTCTTGCACAAAAAAAAAGTGATATCAGAAATAACGATTGTGCTTGTTGGACTTATTTTAAAGTTTCTTTTTTTCTGACTCTTGAAGATTAATGACTTCTTAGATTCCATAGTAAATATTTATCATCTTAACTAGTACTAAAAGCACTTTTATTTTGTCAAAATAGTTTACCAAATCGCTCCAAGTTGCTAAATGATGTAGCCTGTTTATTTCTCTAACTGTGCTTACTCAATCTAACGGGAGGGTTGCCATCCTTGTTTTCAATTAGTATACGTGGGGCATCGTTTATCTAAAATCACCTAATACGAAATTTATAAAAACTATGTAAATCATTTAATGCTATTACTCGTAAATACTTGCAAAACTTACAAGAAAATGATCATTGTATATCCTTTTATCTAATTGATGAGATATATCGTTTCATGAACCAAAAACGACATACTACAAAATTTATAAAATGTTTGTTAATCAATTAATATAATTACTCTTAAATACTTGTAAAACTTACAAGAAAATGATCATTGTATATCCTTTTATCTAAATGGATGAGATATATCGTTTCATTAACCAAAACTACATACTACAAAATTTATAAAATGTTTGTTAATCAATTAATATAATTACTCTTAAATATTTGTAAAACTTACAAGAAAATGATCATTGTATATCCTTTTATCTAATTGGATGAGATATATCGTTTCATTAACCAAAACTACATACTACAAAATTTATAAAATGTTTGTTAATCAATTAATATAATTACTCTTAAATACTTGTAAAACTTACAAGAAAATGATTATTGTATATCCTTTTATCTAATTGGATGAGATATATCGTTTCATTAACCAAAACTACATACTACAAAAATTTATAAAATGTTTGTTAATCAATTAATATAATTACTCTTAAATACTTGTAAAACTTACAAGAGAATGATCAGTATATAATCCTTTTATCTTTTCAGATACTTTTTAATTGAAAATATTTTAAATGAAAATATTTTAAATCAAATTTTTTTTTTCACTGAAAAATAAATGAATAAATAAAAATAAAAGAATTGATAATTTTTTTAATAAAATACCATATAAAATATTTTTTGTCTCATTTTTCTTTATAAAACAATAAAGTATTAAATAAAAAGTATTAAATAAAATATTAATAATTCAATAAAATATTAAGTAAGCATTTTATTTTGTCAAATTAGTTTACCAACAACCTGCATTAGTGTTTTGCTATAATTTTTTATTGACCGTCACGTCAATAACGCCATTTTGCTAAATGTTATAACCTGTTTATTTCCTCAACTATGTTTACTCAATCTAACGCGAGGGTTGCTATCCTTGTAACTAATTAGATTTTTCGCCAATATTTATAATTGACGAGAGACATTGTCTCATTAACCAAAATTACCTAATACAAAATTATAAAATTTTTGTTAATCAATTAATATTATTACTCGTAAATAAATACTTGCAAAACTTACAAGGAAATGATCATTGTATAATCCTGCCTTTTTTTCGGATATTTTTTAACTGAAAATATTTCAATTTTTTTCTTCTAAAAATAAAGCTATTGCTAACTTTTTAACTGAAATTCCACATAAAATGTATTTTGTATCCCATTTCCTTACGAAACAATAAATATTAAATAAAATATTAATAATAATTCAATAAAATATTGCGTAAATTTTTTATTTTATCAAAATAGTTTACCAACAACCTGTATTAGTGTTTATCAATAACTTTTTATTGACCTTCATGTCAATCGAGAGAAGTTGTTAAATGATGTAACTTGTTTATTTAACCCAACTGTGTTTATTCAATCTATTCTAATCTATTCAATCTTTGTATCTAATTAGATTTTGCGTCAATATTTAAAACTGACGAGATACATTGCTACGTTAACATTATCTAATACAAAATTTATAAAATTTTTGTTAATCAATTCATATTATTACTTGTAATAGCGTGCAAAACTTTTTCGGATATTTTTTAATTTAAAACATTTCAAATCTTTTTTTTTTTTTTTTTCAATAAAAAAAATAAAAATAAATAAAAATAAAACAATGGGTAATTTTTAAAAATAAAATTCCACATAAAATAATTTGTGTACCATATTTCTTTATGAAACAATTAAATAAATATTATTAATAACTCAATAAAATATTGAATTCCCGGAGATATTAAATGCTGCCATCTAACTGGCGAAGCACGAAGCAATCTAATTAAGTAACATTTTAAGACAATATATTTTACCGAAATAGATAAAAAAAATTAACACATCGAGTAAGATTATTGGTTCATTTATACTTGCCTTCATATTTGATTGGTTGATCTTCTCATGCACAGCAGCAACTGATCCTGAAATTACCATGAGCCCTAGGCACACGAAATACGGTCTCCTAACGTCTGGTGTTCAAATCTAATTCATTAATCTGGCGGTCTCGAAACACTATCAAACTATCTTGTGCCCCCAAACCGAGCAATAAAAAAATTAATTAATCGATTACGAACTAGCTACCCTCGTCGTATAATTACGATAAATTACTTTCGTAGTAAAGATAAAATTAAAATCCAACTTATAGAATCATTCCCCTGGAGTTCTGGATCGATTAGTAACACGAGGAAGTTCGAACGCCCAAGTTAAAATTCCATTTAGAACAGAGGCAGACGATACTTTTCCGATTTGGCGGCAGTCATTTTAAGAGATCACAGGCGTTGCCATTTTCTTGGAGCATAATATCGAATGCCGGAGAAATAAAGCTGGTGATTGGTTATGGCCTTGGAAATTAATGCAGAAAGCTTGTTTAATATGATTCCACCACAGTCAATTCGGTTTGTGGTGGAAGTGTGTTAGACTTTGGTATAATCCTGCAAAAGCATATGTGGTGACTTTAAAATTCAGAAGTTTCGGAGATCGTAAAAGCTGGTTTTAACGACAAGCATCTTGAAAAGTCGTGAAATTAAATTAGGGAATCTCGAGTGGTCGTCTTATTGCAGGGTTTTCGGCTTTGTAATGGCTTCGAAAAGAAGAAAGTAGACCGCCAAATGAGCTGTTTTGAAATTCCAATTAGAATAGGCTTAATTAGTTCTATCGCCGGGAAGTTCGTGAAATAGTTAGGAATATGTGATAATGCTTCTTATTTGGGTCGTTTATAGTACAGTGGTTTAATGTGTATTGACTTGAATGGAATATTTCTCACCTAATTCGAACCATTATTTTGGAATATATGCATATAGATTATTTTAAACAGACTTCATAACAGAATTAACATCCAGAATAAGATAGCTAATATTCAAATGTGAAAAAAGTAATTCTTATTCTTTATTATGTTTAGAAGAAAAATATTCCAAGACCTAATAGTTTACAGTAATTTTAAACATGTATTTCTAGGCGTTTTTATTTTCATTACTTTTGTGCATATATATATATTTTTCTGTTTATGTCATATTATTTATTTTTTATTCTTATTACTTAATTTGTTGTATATTTTTAATAAACTCAGATGATCATGCTTTTAAGTATCTCAGAATAAAGATCACAGATAAACTAACATAATAATTTCGGTCAGATTTAAAATAATCTTTCGAAATAACTAATTTTCAATAAGTGAACTATTTCGAAGTATATTTTATTAATAAATATAAAAAATAGGAACTGACTAGAATTTATGAAAAACATAATTAAATTAAGCTAAAAAACATTAAAACCTAAAATAATATTTTATAACTGAGGTATTTTAAAAATAAAGTTAATTTTGAATCAGATTTAACATCTTAACTAATTCTTATTATTGTCACTATGCTTTTTTATTAAATAAAAACTAAAAATCAAAATTATATTCAGAGTAACTTGTAATTTTATAATAATTGAAAAAAAATTACAATCTTACAATTTTTATTATCTGAAAAAAATACTACAACTTTGATAAATTAGGAAAACCAAATTATATTTAAATTTAGAAAAATTATATTGATACGTCTATGTTTACAATTTTTATAATTTGAAGAATTTTACAATTTTGATGGTTAAAAATTTATAAAAATAAAATTAAATGCAAGGGTCATTACTGTGAGCGCATAAATAAAAACTAGCTGCAAGTTAATGTTAGTGTTCATTAAAAGAAATATTTATTCATACTTTAAATATCATAATTAACATTTGAGTACGTACAGTTACTGATTATAAGGGAAAAAAAAAAAAACATTTAACAAAAAAAAAAAAAAAAAAAAAAAAAAACTAATTGATCTGCAACCAAAAGGCAAAAATAAAAATCAATTGTTGAATAATCGCTAATGAAGAGAAAAAATAGTATATACATATATAATATCATTATCATATATATACATATTTTAAATTTTAAATGTGAATGTTTGGAACACATGCATGTTCTTAAATTTCTATTGATGGAAAAGAAAAGAGCATTCCACGAAAACAAACACAAAAATAAATGGTAAAAAAATGCAAATCAAAAATGTCAGCTGCTAAAAATTGTATATAAAGGTATCGAATCCTAAAAACCCATGCCTATTTTAAAATGTATACTTATGCATTTTGAGCGCATACCAAATTCTACAATTTCTGATCAAGAAAATTTTTAAAAAATACAAATAAATAAATAAATAAAGGAGAAAAAGTAAAATACAGGAATAGCCAGTTGCTGAATTTGTATAAAAGAATGGTTGATGACCAGAGGGCTCTTCGTCTTCAACGCTTTCTCTGCCTTCTTTGAACTGTTTATATCACTTCTAAACATTTATTTCCGATATAGGAATTTTTCGCCGAATGCCTTCTTCAACATTCTATACATTTCCGCAAACAAAATTGAATGCAAGTTCTTTGCTAAATTCATTCAGACATTTCAAAAAACGCCGGAATCAGTTTTAGCGTCTCATAAAGCCAAGCGTAACTCAAACATTAATGAATATTTGACGTCAAATTTCCCACAGATGTTAAGGCCAGTGCCAGCAACCTAAAAAGAAAAAAATGAAATTCCAAAAGCCTCGTGAATTTTAAAATGTAAATTGGTCTTACTTTTTGGACACAATAGTATAAAAGAGCAGAGATCTTTATTGAATACTTAAACACATGCATATTTTAAAATGCATACATATGCACTGAACGCATACAAATTCTATTTCTTATCAAGAAAAATTAAAAATAATAAAGAAAGAAAAATAAAAACACAGAAAAATGCTGAATTTGCATAAAAAGCAGAATTGGGGTTTGGTTTGTAATTACTGTCATTAATTTTGCTAAAAGCGGGACCTACAATACAACGTAGAATCAACCACTAACAAACATCTATTCCGTCACCGCCAGGATTCGAACCTGAAGTGGTACGAAATAAAGCGCTGGCTAATCTGTCATCAGGCCACTGAGACGATATCGAATACTGAAATATTTTTAAAAGTATACTTGTGCATTTTGAAGCATACAAATTCTATAATTTCTGATCAAGAAAATTTTTAAAAAGTGATGACACAAAAATATTAAATAAATAAGGGGAAAAAAAGAACACAGAAAAAGTTTATACCACTGCTAAACATTTCTTTCCGATATTGAAATGCTCACCTAATGCCTTCTGCAGCATTCTATGAAACAATATTTAATGCAAGTTCTTTACTTAATTAATTCAGGCATTTCAAAAATTGCCGGAATCAGTTTTAGCGTCTCACAGATAAGGTGAAACATAATGAATATTTTGGTCACATTTCACACAGATGTTAAGGACAGTGCCAATAACCTAAAAGAAAAAATGAAATAAGCCCGAAAATTTTAAATTGAAAATTGGTTTTACTTTTATGGACACAGTAGTACAATTTCTGATCAAGAAAATTTTTAAAAATAAAATAAAAATAATAAAAATAATAAATAAATAAATAAAGGAAGAAAAAAAAAGAACACACAGAAAAAGTCAGCTGCTGAATCTTTGCAAATGGCGGGAAAAATCTTCGTTATCGTCTGCCGGAATCAGGCAAGGGAAGCGATTAGGCTCAGACCAAATAAAGATATGTGTTGCGCGCAAGCTATTATGAGATTAAAAGTTTTCCTTTTTTTTTTTTCTTTTCTTCTTTCTCTTATTCTATCTTTTTGCCTTCTTCAGGAAAGACGTCTTCTTTTTTTGAGCTCATTAGGGTGTCAGCGTTTAATTGGTCAACTCAATTACGTGATTGGTGTCTGGAAAAACGTTCTTTCCAGTTAGGAATGCTGATTACTTCACTGGAGTGTTCCAGGAAAACTTTTTTGTACTTTTCTGGAGCAGGGAGGCAGTTATTGCCTTTTTTTTGTGCCCCGGATAAAAACTGGAAATGTACAGAAAGCCTCGAAGGCGTTTAAACTCCTCGCCATCAGGGGACGGTGAATTGTTTAACAATTCTTGATTGCTATCCCCGTGAGATAAAATACCCTTGAGGTTTGTATTATCTGATGTAAAATATAAAAAACTTTGCTGGTATACAGGATTTAAAATTTTTTAACATTTAAATATTTAAAAAATTTATGTCTCTTAAATAAAAGTTGAAATTACATAATATTTATTAACCCTTGAAGGATTTTTTTTTTTTCTTAAATACTAAAAATATACTCAGTATTTCAAAAAATACTCCTAATTAGGGATTGCAATACCGGGATACCGAATACAGGTATTTTAAGCCATTTGTAAAATTTTGTAATACCGGTATTCACAAGTTTAAATACCGTTTTTTGGTATTTACTAGAATTCCTTTTAAAAATTTTATTTGTGAAAAATTCTTATATGTGTAGTTGTAGTTGCGAAGAAAGTGTGTAATATTTCGATATTTTTTAAATTTGTGAGTTTTTACTAACATTGTATTTGCGTATCATACTTTAGAGTTCAAAATATTTTTGGGATTTATTATATATACAGACTCATAAGTAATACCCCATAATAATGAATAAGAATAACTTTAAAAAAGAACATAAAAAATCAGTTGATAATACTTAGGTTTGGTTTCATTATTTATATGATGAATAGAATATGGTGGCACAATGGAAAAATTGTTCAAGATTTATTAAAGTGAATAGAGGAAGTACAAGTTCTCATGTGAAGTACTCCACACACATTTAAAAACGAAACATGATACAAATTTGTTAAAGAGAAAGAATCTAATTGCGAGGAAGATACAAACTTAAGCACAATTTCTAAGCCCAAGCCATCAGGGATTTTAGATTATTTTGACAGCTAATGCAACAATAAATTTTATGTTGTAGTCACTGAAAGAACAGCACACATCAATATCTGAAGAATTATATATTATATTGAAAATGGCACAGAAGAAAGGCATACCGAAATAGAAAATGTCTTACAGTATTTACATTATTATAATGATTTTAAAAATGTGAATGAAAAAGAGAAAAGAGACTAACCAATTCAAATTTGATCAAGTTTATAGTAAACTTTCTTAAAATTGTTTGCCCACATACCTATCCGCATTTAGAAGAATTCGGCACAGTTATCGAAGATTATGATGACACTAATGTCGATAGTTAAAAGGAATTGTCTCTTGAACAAAAATTAGATTTGGCGATAACTAAAAAATTTCAACGAATCAAAATACAATGCAGAAATCAGCTATATCCAAAACAATTCGACGAGAAATAGATTTATTTGAAGATGAGGGATTTAGAGGTAAATACTTAGAAAAAGAATATCGCGCATTGCTAACAGTACCACCGATTAGCGTAGATGCTGAAAGAGCGTTTTCGACAGCTGGTAATTTTTGCACAAAATTAGGTTCCAGGCTTAATGATAGTACAATTGATACATTATGTTTTTAAAAATCACATTTCAAAAATTTTTAATAGTATCACAGTCTGAATTGTGATATTTACACTTTTTGTGATTTATATAAATAAGATGTTCCTTTACTTTTTGTGGTTCTTTATAATTTATAAGTTACAGAGAGACCATATAGCGTAGAAGCATCAAAACAAAACAAACCAAATCTGTCCATTTCTAGTAAAGAAAGGAAACCTTTTAGTTAGGCATCAATTGCTTGATTTCAAATCAAGGATTCTTTTAGTTCGTAGGTTTAATATGCTACCCACCAGGTGGCAATAAATCGCTTATTCATCAACACTAAAATATGAATTTTAATTATATGTAGCCTTTCTATTCATTTTAGATTTAGAAGAACCTCTATATACGCGATTTAATATGGATATGATCCTTTTTGCATTTTTATCTCGTCTTTTGAAATAAATCTAATTATCACCTGCTTAATAGATATTTAAATACGTTAAGTGACAAGAAGCCAGTGTCTTCTTCTTTGTTTTTTGTCTTCTTCGCATGGTTTTGCGTGGGAGGCGGTGAAAAAAAAAAAGGGTGAAGGGGCTAAATCAGATCATGTGAAAGTTTACAGTGCTCTTGTGGTTGCAGACTTCATTGTGTCCTTCCAGTAATTACTTCTTTGAGTGCCTTAAAATTGAATCTGGGTTTCACATAAAAAGCTCTTTTAAGTGCAATTATGGAAAGCGTGTGTATTGGTTTAGAAATAAAGAAAATGGAGTTTGCATATCCATGGTATTTTCTATGCACAGCTGAGTTTCTGATACAGAAATATAGTATAGTATGAGTGTTTAGTTTTCTTTAATGATTATGAATAAATTAACTGCACTGTTATATAATATTAACATGTAATTTTTCTAAAAAGTATGAATGATTTTCTTTGGTTATAATTAACCTTTTTTTTTTTTTTAGCATCGAGAACATTTCTCGATTTTTCTAATTGGTCTTCTTTATCCTCTAAGCTTGGCGACTTTTTACAAAGTTCAACAACATTCATGGAGGACCTGAAGGGCCGAGTGGCTAGCGTTCTGGCGCTCGGTACCACAGGTTTCTGGTCCGAGTCTCGGCGGTGCCATGGATGTTTGTAGTGGTTCGGAATCCACTTTAAACTGTAGGTTCCGGTCTAATAGGATCGTAGAGCGTTGCGGAGGTATTGTTACTCCGTGTCGGTAGCTTATCTTCAAGCTACACGTACCTCTTGGGTAGTTCTAAGTGAGTAACGTCGGTGCAGAACTTGCCTTAAAGCATCCAAGACAATTGTCTAAGTGTTTGCTAGCTACATTAGAAAAAAAAAAACATTAATGGAAACGTGTGTATTGGTTTAGAAATAAAGAAAATGGAGTTTGCATATCCATAGTATTTTCTATGCAAAGTTGAGTTTCTGATACAGACGGAAATATAGTACAGGGTGAGTATTAGTTTTTTAATGATTATGAATAAATTAACTGCACTGTTATACCATTATATTAACATATAATTGTAGAGTTTTCTAAAAGCACCACTCAATACTATACTTTATATTTTATTATGTATGAATAATTTCTTTTGATCAAAATGATCCTTTTTTATCATTAAGAATATTTTTCGATTATTCTAATTGGTTTTCGTCATCTTTTAAGCTTGACAATTTTGTTTTTTTTGTATGTATTTCAATGGAACAGTATTTTTTAAAAGGTCATTATAAGAATCAAACATAATTTCACCGCATTATTTGTATGGGAGATAACAAAAAAATTTGCAACTAGACAGCATGATTGCCAATATGAGACTTAAAGTCGCCGTCCAATGGAGTGGTTTTTGAAGCTGTAATAGCAGATCATGCCGGTATTGAAATTGTTGGATTGTTTGTAGAATATTTCGGTCGCACTAGATTCCAAATAGAAAGGTGCCGTATGGGATAATGACTTTGTATTAAATTTCTTTTAATTACCTCGTACCACAGGTTTCGGGTTAGAGGTTTTCGGTCCCGGCAGTGCCATGGATGTTTGTAGCGGTTCGTAATCCCCTTTAACTATAGGCTCCTGTCTGTTTAGCCCTCGTGTGTCCAAGATGACTATAGAGCGACAAATCAAACCAAATCAATATTTTTATTTAATGTTATAAACATTTAGATCTATGCTGCTTTTACGCATTTCACACATCAGCAGAAACTTAAAATCACCTTTCTAATATATGCTAGCGAATCGGAATTTTTTTTTTTTTTTTTTTAATTGCAGCAAAAAAAAAAAAAAAAAAAAAAAATGTTATTGTTATACCACATATAATGCATATCAACATGTCCCGTTTCTATTAGGTAACCAGAAAGGTTTTGGCTCTTTACTATAATAAACCTTCAAAACACCCTATTGACATTGCAAAAATTGAATTTATTCATAAAAAGAAACTCTAATATAACATGTGACATTTATTTCCTAGTGAGATGCAAGCATTGCGTTAAAATATCTGGTCTGTATTGGAGAAAAGTTAAAAATTTGCAACCAGCCAACATGGTTGCCAGTATGAGACTTATATTCACCATCGAATGAACTTGTTTACAAAGTTGTTACGGCAACTCATGTCGGTATTGAAACCGTTGAATAGTAGTAGCGGATAGTTCGCTCTAGTAATAGTAATAGTAATAGTAATCTGTAGTAATAGTTAGAATGTTCGCACGCTCTGGAACCCAAGTAGAAAGATGCCATACAGGATCATTGGCTTTGTATTAAATTTCTTTTTAATTAATATTAAAAATGTTTGAATCTATGCTTCTGTTACACATCAACAGAAGTTTAAAGTTTCCTTTCTAATACATGTCAGCTAGAATGTACAAAAAATATCAGAACAAAATTTTTGAATTGCAACAAAAAATTTTTCTTATTATTATACCATTATAATGCTTTTATGTAACAACAAAAGACAGAAGTATTTTTGTTTCAGAGTACCTGAGGAATAAAATCCACGTACTTCCAGTTACATAATTATTAAAACTTGAAAAACATTTTCTTAAAAAGAATTACATAAAAGATATTAAAAAAAAAGCCAATTCCTTATGGTTGGAATGTTTTAGTAATATTCGTGATTATTTTAATTGATTGTAATCTATTGTTTGTAGATTATTTAGGTCGCACTAAAACCCAAATAGAAAATTGCTGTATGGGATCTTTGACTTGGTATTACATTTCTTTTTATTTAATGTTATAAAGTTTGGATCTATGCTCCTTTTACACATCTTCCACATCAACAGAAACTTCAAATCACTTTTCTAATTTATGCTAGCTGAAATAGTGAGAATTTTGTAGTAATATTGGTTATCATTTAAATTGGAAGGTAATGGTATGTGTTTGCTACTTCCGCCTTTCCATACTTCTACCTTCTTTCTCTTCTTCTTCATTGGCGCAACAGACCCATGGTGGCCCAAGACGTCTACATATTGGCAGATTTCAAGGCAGGTGATGCTTCCTTTTAATGGAGTATGGTTGTCAGCAGTACGACCAACGCTCTACATGTACTAAATTGGACATTCTTCTTAGGTTCAATGGGTGGTGGGCCAATGGCATCTGCCTACTGACAGATTTAGAGATATGAGATGTTTTTTTTTTTTTTTCACGGAGTAGGGTTGTCAACCCTACACCCAATTGTCACAATAGACCAGAACTTACGATTTAGAGTCTATTCCGAACCACTGCAAATACTCATGACACTGCAGGAATTCGAGCCCGCAAGCTGTGGCACCGATCGCCGAGCGACTAGCGCTTTGGCGATCGAGCGCTCTATAATTTAGACAGTCCTTTGTAATACGGTCCTTTGACCCTACTAATTCATGAAAAGAGGTTAAAAAGAATCTAGATATATTTCTTAAGGCAAAACCAAAATGAAACTCCAAAAATGGAAATGGAAAGTTGGTGAGTAGACAACATTGTAAAGGACGACAATGTTGATGACTAAATAAAAAATTTTGGCCAAATGTTCCGTTTATTCCGAATCGGCTAATACTTTCGTTACAATGTGATAGTTGCTGAGGGTAGAGGATATGTGGCCATGCGAAAGAAATTCGTAGTGACCATTGTCCACCAAACACACAACATCGCTTACTTCTCGTGCGGGCAGGAAGCCTTTGAAGTACTGGGAATGCGATAACCAATAATGTGCAAGCTCCTGTCTAACGTACTGGATCTTTTTTCCGTTATCCCCAGTAGACATTGGAAAAATGGTTTATTTCTCTGGCAAATTATGAAGTGATGAGAAGATGAATATCCGTCTTGATGTTTATTGTGTTTCGGAAGTCGGAGAAATAGCCACTTGCTTTTCTCCCATATATTACCTAGATCGCATAAGGGAATATAAATGGTTCTTTAGACGTGTGGGACTTGCTTTCAGTTTTTTGACGACAATTTTTAAAATTATCAATTTCAAGGATATTGATAATGTGATCCTTGTCCTAGCCGTTCGACCTTCGAATTATCACACAAATCTCATCTATGTCCACTACATTTTTAATGATATTCTCCCAGGAAGCGATGCTCAAGTTCTGGTTTGCTAAAGACATTTGTGTCCAATTCGAATGACATATAATCTCTTATTTACATTGATTAAAATGCCTTAAAAACACTTAAATCTATGAATTTTTCAGCAGATCAAGTTTTTAAATAATAGCTTTATTGAAATTAATACATATAGGCCATATGTACAGGCCGATCACATACAGGCTATTTCAGGACCTGATAGCGAGTGACTAGCACTCTGGTGCTCCATGCCAGTTGCTGGCACTGTCCTTGGCATCTGTGTGAAATATGACGTCAAAATATTCATTAGTGCTTGAGTTATACTTGGTTTTGCTTGGTTTGAGTTATGCTTGGCATAAGTGCATTGTGTCCGGAGGGGATTACTTTGAATGCGATGAAATAAATTTGGAAGAATAAATAAAGAGTTTTTGAAAAAAAAATGGTCTTACTTTTTGGGCACAGCAATAAATAACAACCAAACTGTGTATACTAATGAAAAGTGGCAATGTAATCAAGGCTGCAACGACATTCCATTTATTTATATGCAGCTTTATTGTGAATTGTTGACATGTTACATGCTGAAATGGCGCAGTTACTAGTGGCAGTAACGGAGATGTAGACTTGATGAAAATTAAATGTTACATTGAAGTTGTAAATCGTTTATGTCTGGTATGTTGCCTTTTTATTTTTCTACCTGAAAATAAATAAAATTAGTCCTTTTCAAAGATCTTATTTTTATCTCTAGTACGTCTAATGTTTATTTTAGAAACACTAGAGATAAAAATAAGATCGTTCAATTATAAATCAATTAAATGAACTGTTCGGTAAATTTTTAAGATACGCATTCAGCATCTGGCATTTAAAAACTGAAAATTCCATCACTAGAAATTAAAATAAAATAAAATAATAAAATAAATAATAAATAACTAATCAAATAAATATTTTTTTAAATATTGTATTATAATCAAATTTCGAGAAAATTTCAAATATTTTATTCTGAAAAATATATGAAATTTACAATCCTGCATGCCAGTAAATGAATAAAATAATCACGTAGAAAACAATTTTTTTTTTTTTTTATCGTCGAATTCTAAATGAATTAAAAAAAATTGCTACATTTAGTATAAATATATTTTTAAATTGTATAAAAATAGAATCTATGAATGCTTTAAATAAACTTAAAATAGAAATACTATCTGCTGATCTATTAATTTTTTTGAAACTTTATCGCATTGATTAATAAATACTAATTTCTAAATAATTAATATATTAATTTCTAAATAAATTTAACTTACTAATTTCCTATTTGAGGGCCGAGTAACTTATTGTTTTAAGGGCCTGATGGCAGAGTGACTAGAGCTCTGGATCTCGTGACACTTTCGGGTTCGACTCCCGGCGGTATCATGGAGGCTTGTGGTGGTTCAGAATCCACTTTAGACCATAGATACAGGTCTAATATGACTGGAGCGTTGGGTGTAAGGCTGATATCCATACCCCGTAAAAGAAAACATCTCACGTTTCGGAATCTACCAGAAGACAGACGGCCTTGGCCTACCATGGGGTTGCTGTGCCAATGAAGAAAAATACGTTTCTATTTTGAATGTTATAAACTAAACTTTTCAAAAGTTAGTATCTTACTCTTATAGGTTTTTATTTACATCTAGGAAACGTTACTTATTCTTTTGTAATCGTACACGGGGATTTCGTTTCAAAGACAAATAAAAATTTGCCAAGTCTATACAGTTTCGTGCACAATGAATTTTTGTTTTACTTACGTATTAACGGTACCTTGGCGACAGTTGCGCCAATAAAGAGCACACGCGCCAACCGCGGCTACAGATTTGGCGGTTTTAAGTGGTGCCAATCTATTCTATTGGTTTGGTAACCTTAGTAGCTGTTAGATTGGCGGCACTTAAAAATCGCCAAGGTACCGTTAATACGTAAGTACCATGTTTTTTCTCTAATGCAGCTGACAAACATTTAGACAATTGTCTTTGATGCCTTAAGGCAAGCGCTGCACCGACGTTACTCACTTAGCACTTCCCAGGAGGTGCGTGCAGCTTGAACATTTAAACTACGAATGCGGGATAACAATACCCTCGCAACGCTCTACGATGTTAGACTGAGATCTACGGTTTAAAGTGGATTCCAAACCATACAAACATGCATGGCACCGCCGGGATTCGAACCCGAAATTTGTGGTATCGAGCACCAGGGCTGCAGCCACTCAGCCATTCATGCCCGCACAATGAATGTGTGGATCAGGATTTCTATTTGATAGATTCAATGTCCAGAAAAAAGAGTGCATATCTGCAGAAACTGATCTTGAAAATCTTTATTCCATATTGAAGTGGTACAAAATGGTTGTTAAACAGCAACTCGACATGGTACACCTTGGGTAACGAACGTTGAATATGTTAAATATTTTCTCTTTTATCGGCTAATGACCCCCAGTCCTGTCCAATATTTGGAAACATCAACAAGTAGCGTTTATTTAGAATAATTTTGACATAAAAATGATTTATTTCACAATTTTTCGAGACAGATTTCATTGTTGGTAAAATAACTTGAATATAGTATCGAAAACTATTTTATTGAAAATGTGTTCTTTTGCGTAGGTTATTTATATGAAAATATGTTATTTTGCATTTTACTTTACCTTTTCTCTCTTCCGTAATGTTATGTTAATCAATACGGTGCTAAAAAAAAAAAAAAAAACCCGTCTAGACTCAAAATCACCTAAAAAAAAAATTTTTTTTTTTTCCCACATAAGATTGAAAATTCCACCGTATACGATTCCCTTTCCGCAGCACCTGCTAAAAAGGCTTATCGTACGTAGAACAAAATAAACAAACAAAGCGTAAAAAAAAAAAAAAGAACTGCATTAAAAACGAACTCCAGTGAAACAAAAACAAAAAATAAATAAATAAATAAAATAAAAAAGAAAGGCATCGAAAAGCAACAATACCCGAGTAACCGAAACGTTCATGGTATACTTGTAACGCATTCCATCCTAAAACGTGAGAATCTATTCAGGTGGGGCAGCCATTTTGAATTCTGATCGGGTTTCTGCCTTACGGAATAACAATGGTGAATGCGTATCTATTCCCTGTGTTCTGTTTCCTTTATTTGCTTGTTGCTGCTTGCTTTACTGTAGACAAAACAGGGAGTAGAACTCAATGTCTGGGTTCGTTTGTATAATGTTTAGGTGAAACCCTATCAGTATTTGGAATAAAAAAAAAAAGTGTTTTCATTACCAGCTATGAATATGAAAGCAGATGTTTTTTAATATTTCTTTAATACATTTTTTTCTCTGTTCTTTTTGAAAACGGAGTTTAAATCAGCTGCTTATTATGAGTTTGAATTAAATAATCTCTTTTGTATTTTGAGATGGAATGGGAGTTGAATTCCAATGAGTATATTAACTTTATTTGCATATTAAGCTGAATTTAATAAGGTGGGCAGAACTTTAATGCTGATAGATTTGGGGTTCAAAGTACAGCCATGGTGTTTCAGAAAGCATTTCCCATCTATCAGAAACACACTGAGGCCTTTTGTTTATTCTCTTATGCATTGACTAGTTGACGTATTCTTTTTATTCTTTTATTTTATATATTATTTTTTATAATCATTTTATTATTTTATTTTTCTTTTATTATTTTATTGATGTATTCTTGTTATTTAGCCCATGGGGCTCCATCCTATACGACAGGGTAAATACAATTGAAACAATGAAAATTTCCCAAAGTATATTTACAAATATAATAAAATTAACTTACAATCATAAAAAAATAACAGAAAATTTAAAAATTAAATTAAAATTTTGCGCGGCCGTTTTAAATCATAATTGGGAACGTAAGGGTCGATCTCCTGGATTGCAGTATTTTCAAACTTAATAAGTCTTTAAAAAAATTTAATAGAGATGTGTTTAAGAAAATCTTTTAAGGAAGGAATGTTAATAGCTTTATAGAAATCAGATTTGCGTTTGAACCATTTAGGTAATTTGGCGGATAGGGATATTTTGTAAAGTTTCAAGCGTTTTTAAGTTACATTTAGCTGCGTATATGATCAAACCGGACAAGCGTACGTAAAAATTGGGCGAATCATAGTAGTATACAGAATTTGTTATCTCTGGTCATGGTAGAATTGAATTTCATTACTAGCTATACATAAAACAATATCCACTGAAAATTCTATTAAATTCATAGAATTTTAATTGGATATTGTTTTCTGAAAGCAATTCAAAATTTAGTTTTAGTGTACAGAAAATGTTGTTTCTAAGTTAAATGCTAATCTAGAATAACTCCTAAACATTTAGTGACTATTCCAAGGGGTAATATTATTTTTGATCTTAATCACATGTTTTTTACATTTATTTCCATTAGAGTAGAGAACATCTTCAGTCTTTATATTTAAAGAAATTTTCCATTTATTGAACCAGTTATTGAGCACTTTAAAGTGATTAATAAGGGCGATATTTAAGAATCTTATTTATTGCATTATTTTTTCATTTAAAATTTTTATTTACCAATGGAATTGAAAAAATTACTTGTTACATTATTTTTTAAGAATTTATTTGTTTTTGTATTTATTTTAAATTAGAACCCCAGAACTGTCTTACTAACATGCAAACTTGAATACACGATCAATATCTGATATTTTTTTAAAATTTATTTTATATTTATTGCCAAAGACATATTTGAAACAGCACTAAATAAAGTAAAAGTGATTTTTGTTAAATAAAACAATCATACGTGGAGTTATGTTAAACCAACTCATATTTTTTAACAAATATTTTTATCTATATATATATATATATAAACTATAAATTCATTGTTTTCATTTATAAATTTTTTAATTAATCATTTTTGAACTTGGTTACTACAAAAATCGAGACTGCTGCTGTAACGACGATGTTGTGTTCCACAAAAGATCCACAAAAAAATTATCTCCAGGTTTTTGTAGAATATTTTCTTCATTGAGAGCTAGCGGCCTGTTGGCCGTTGACTGGCGCTCTGGCATTTCGTACCGCAATCTTCAGGTTCGAATCTTGGTGATGGCGTGGATGTTTGTTAGTGGTTCAGATCCGACGTTAAACTGTTGGTCCCAATCTAATTAGCCTAAAGTGTACAAAAAAAATGACAGTAGAGCGACAGACCAAATCAAATTGGCCTTTGGTACCACAGGCTTCAGATTCGAATCCTGGCTGTGGCATGGTTGTTTGTTAGGGGTTCGGAATCCACGTTAGGCCACGGTCTACTTAGCCTAAAGTGTGCAGAAAATGACTGTAGAGCGACAAACAAAACCGGTCTATTTAGCCTAACGTGTGCAAAAAAAAATTACCGTAGAACTACAAAGCAAACCAAACTTTATTGACAGCTTTTTATATAATTGAACATAATTCTGATTCATATCGATTGTTCCCTCCAGTATTTTATTAAACAATTAATGAAGTCTCCACATATTATACGAAAATCACCTGACTTACGCATCATTTGACTTATCTTATCTCTTTTAGACATTTAGCGAGAACTGGACTTCTGACTGAGTTGAAATCGACTACGCATCTGCTTTTATATCTTCCCAAATTCCTTTTCACTCTGCCGCTTCTATTTTTTTTTCTTTTCCCGCGGGGAAAAGAGTTGAATGACCTTTTCCTTCTCCCTTTCAGAAGTGATCCCTTCTCAGTGGAGATTTCTAATGGGTGTCCAAAAATTCACTTGAGACAAATTCACGTGAACTTTGGGAAGCACGAGATCTCATTTCGAGACTTGTGTAGTTCAGGGTTATCCAGTATGTCTTAAATTCACACAAGTCACCCATGTGCGAATTTTGGATGTTTGATATGCTTTAGAAACGTGGCATACCTGCAGTTGCTAAAACACATATTGAAGTAATACAATTCCACGTAAACACTCTTTATTTGCTTTTTATTGTATTTTTCATTTTCTTTATTATAAAGAAATAAATCTATGTTAGATAGATCCTATCTATGACTTTAATGAATCTATACATACCTGTGCTAAAAATGATGCATTGAGTACATATAGCAGAAAAGGTGCTACATTTTTCAATAATTCTGAGAAAACGTTTGCCCTCTCTCTGATTAAACAAAATTTTGCTGTAGTCCATTTTGATAAATCACTAATGGTTTATCCATATGCATTATTAAATTTTATAATTATTTAATTGTTTTATTTCTACATTTGTCCTACGCTCTATATAACACTGTTCACTCACGATTTAATGCATAGATTTATCAAGGCCACATGGTCTCAGGTCGAACAAAAACAAAAATCATTGGAAATTATAAAAATTGTTTGAAAAACATGTATAATTTATTTCTTTGCTTACAATAAAATAAAATTATATTATAACTAAAATACAGAACGATGTATTATATTATATTAGTATATTCAATTTTTTTTAGTATATGATTTAATTTGTGTGTAGTAACCAAATGCAAAAATGATTAGTCAAACGGTTTTTATTAATGGATATTTTGATATTCATGAATATGTTCACAAACACGGTAGTTTATTTTAATCTATTATTTAGTTATTTAGAGCAATTTTTAAGAGCATCATTTCTTTGGCATTTGGTAATTAATAGCATGCGGCCTTTGGTAATAAATAACGTAGACATAAAAAAAAAATATTCCTAGAAATAATTCATGTAATTAGGCTTAGAATATTATTGACAAAGGATCTAATCCTTTAAATACAAAAAAAAAAGGAACAAAATATTGTTTAATATTTAAATGGTTTGTTTTTCTTTTTAATACACTTTTATTAGTTTCACCTGTATGTTTGTGTGTTTGTATGCATGCATGCATGTATGTTTGTATGTTTGTTTGTAACTGACTCTTTGGGCTCGATTTTGACCTACTTTAAGCGATCAGATTTAATTTAAACGTTGTAGACTTATCAATGACCGACGATAATAAAATATTTTGATAACTTTATTATCTCATTATGATTAGGATCGGCAGGATTAGTGATTTTATTTTAACTTAAAAAAGAGCAATTTAACCCATGTATAATGAAAGTACCTAAGACATTCAAACCTACGTGGGACAGTGGCACAACGCGTATCTGTTCGAATCCTGGCTGTCTCGACATATTCACATTTAGCCTTTGTTTTACTCACAATTAAATTATTGTAAGAACTATAGTTCCAGTCCTCCGTACCGGGACCTCATTTAAATATTATAGCTTAAAAACACTGAAAAACACGCTTTTAGAGTTAATCAAACTAAAAAATAAAAAATAAATTATAGTTTAAAAAAACTAAAAAGCACGCTTTTAGAGTTATTCAAACTAAAAAGTAAAAAATAATTGTTAACATAAGAATAAAATGACTGACGAGAAAATGAATGCCACTGTTCTAAAAGCGTGGGGTGCTTTGTATGACATTTTTAAACTAACTCTGCATTTCGGAATGAAACTAGTGAAAAATTATAACGATTGATATCGAACCCCCACGCTTTTATAACAGTGACATTCATTTTCTCATTAGTCATTTTATTCTTATGTTAACAATTATTTTTTTTACTTTTTAGTTAGAATAACTCTAAAAGCGTGCTTTTTAGTTTTTTTAAACTATAATTTATTTAAACTAAACTTAGGTTTGTTTATCGTTTCAATTTTTCATCCAAATGGTAGGATCTTCCAAAACTAAATAAATAAAATAACAAATTAAATTTTTATGACAAATATGAAAAGGTTGGCCGTGGCTTGTGAATTCATATTCTAGAGCAGTGGCTGTTAAACTTTTTGAAGTTGAGACGCAAAATATTTTTAAGGCACAATCTTTGAGAATCACTGTTCTAAAGTCTTGACAGTTGATTATTAAAATGAATTAATAGTATTTAACAAACAAGCAATGTTTTGATGTTCTGCTATGGATTGTTTTAAACTCCGATCACATAACTTTGCGATTCCGACTTAAATTACTTTGTTGCAACTAATATTAAACGTTCTTTGGAAATATTTTTAAATAACGGCAAACAAATGAAAAGTCGAATTCAGAAAATTATTTAATTGGTGTGGTTCCTTCTCTAGGGACTATCCTTGTCTTCAGGAAATGCAAATAAGAACTCTATAAAAAGCGACTTATCTGCATTTCTTATGAAAGAAATGTTTCTACTTTTTGGAGCACTCGCTGCAATTAAAACTTAGGTTTGAATTTTGTGTTTGTAATTTTTTTTCAGTCCCTCGAAATTGCAACATATCACTCAGTTAAAAGTTAATTAATAAGATAGAATTGAGTTAAGTATATTCTATTTATTCCTTATTTTATTTTGTGAGTTGTCTCGAAACCTTTGCGTCTAGAGATTTTGTATAAGTAAACAACGAGTAAAAATTATCAAATTAATTCAAGGTAAAAAAAAAAAAAAAAGAATAGAGACAGAATAGAAATATTTATAAGTTCTATGGTTGTTCTAATATTTAAATGGAATAATTAAAAATACAAAAAAAAATATAACAATTCAATTAAATGAAATTACAAAATAAGATGAAGGAATAAATACATAAAATAACATCTGTTGAAGTTAATTTATTTTCATTGAGAAATCTGAAATTTTTATACAGACTTGTTCAATAAAACAAATGTCCATATTTTTGTGGTGCTGCATCCTTAATCTTGTGAAAGTAGTAGCTGTTTTTCTGTCGACATTTAGTTCTGTAATTTCGTATTAACTTTTAATCTTAGAAGGAATTATAAGTTTAGATTGTGCCAAGTCATTTACGTCTGCAAGGGAAGTAGGAATGGCAGTCTGATCCAGACTTCTGGCAGTCTTCGCCATATAATCTGCAATTTCATTAAATTCCAAATCCATATAATCAGGGATCCATTGTAAAATACACATTCTGTGCAAGTAGTGAATTTATTCTAAAAGAGATACAATGTTGAAAATCATACTTGAAAAAAAACCTTTATTAAGAGCCTGTAAGGCAGACAGTGAGTCAGTGAAGATAGCAATTCCATTCATGTGATGGAGGTAGACACAGACAGGTCCCCCAAGTGCAAATAAAATAAATTTTCATACTATTGTAGTGCTTCATTCTTAATCATTTGAGAATAATAGCTTTTTCTGTCGACATTTAGTTCTGCAATTTGGTATTTAGTTTTAATCTTAGAAGAATTTATAAGTCTAGATTTTTCCAAGGCGTTTGCATCTTCAAAGGAAGTAGGCATGGCAGTATGATCCAGACTTCGGAATTCTTCGCCAAAGAATCTTCAATTTCATTAATTTCCAAATCCACATGAGCAGGGATGCATTTCAGGATACGCATTCTGTTCAAGCAGTAGATTTGTTCTAAAAGAGATATAATTTTCAATATCAAAGAGCATGTAAGGCAGATCTTGAGTCAATGAAGATAGTAATTCCATTCATTTGTTGTGATGGAGGTAGACTCGGATATGCCTCAAGTGCCTTTTGAATGGCCAGAAGTTCTCCAGTGAAGTTTGATGCCATTTTTTTTCAGCACAGGCAGCAATTTTAATTCTTTGCCCATATGGGAGCAGCAAAAAAAGTGCTGTGGTACCTCCTTTACAAAACGTTGAGTCGGATGATCCCTCAGTGTAGGCAGTGATATGATTGTGTAATGAAAGGAAAGTATTGTTTTGATCCCTAATTCCTTTGGTTTCTCCGTAGGATCTTTCTTGGAGCAGTGTTCAATAAGATCAAAGACTATTGTTTGTGCTTTCAGGGACTGTCCTATGGAATGGAGGTTTTTTTTATCTTCTAATAATGTCTAAATATTCCAAAAACTTTCTTTATATCATTGATATTTATACAGTAAAAATAATTTTTTTGAACATATTTTTGTATTTTGTTTCAATATTACAATTTAGTATTTACAATTGTGGAAGTCACTGGCATTTTTTTCTAGTGCATCAGGAGCCACAAGTTCCACTACATTATAACACAAATAAATGAATCCACATTTGGTCTGTCGCTCTACAGTCATTTTGTGTACACTCTCGGCTAATTTAGACCGGGACCTACAGCTTAATGTGGATTCGGAACCACTAACAAACATCCATACCTCAGCCAGGATTCGAACCTGAAGCCTGTGTTACGAAAGACGAGTGGCTATTGGCCATCACCCACATTGGCCAGTATGACACCAAATACCAACCTAATGAAGAAGGGAAAATTATGTCCTTCAAGTAAAACTAGATTTATTGTTATTTTAATTTATTTACTATACTTAAACAAACATTATTTTTCTATATTTTAAAATTAAACATACCTGTCAAAATATATGAATATTGCATACATTATTACTTTTATTTTTAAATTATTATGGATAACAAAAAGTACCATATGTTAGTTCAATTTTTTTTTCGCTTTGAATTTTTGCTGTGGAAACAAGAGTAATTTGATTGAGTAACTTTTATTAATTCAAATATATACACATTTTTTTACCGAGATAAATAAATAATTAATGCATTAAAAATAGTTTTTTGTATTGTTTGTAATTTAGTTATGAATTTAAATTCATAAATAATAAATTGATGTTTATAATTTCCTCATTTACTCATTTAAATATTGACTAAATAATAAATTGAATTATCTAAAGGATGAAATAAAATAATGAATATATTTAAATTCTAAGTGGATAGAATATTAAATAGAATTTAAAAAATAAGGAAGGGCTTTATTCAATTATTGATGCTGCAATAAAAACAGTAGTAATTATCTTCTAATTAATTTCAGTAATTTTATTTTTGTACTTTACAAATAAATCTTCATTTTAAATTTAATTAGGAAACATTTTTTACTTTTATAACTAATAAAAATTTATTATTAGTTTTTTTTAAATATCAAACAAATATTCTGCGAAAATTTAGAAGCGAAATTGTTTCTTATTTTTTTGTTGAACTCAATGAAATTAATTGTATTTGGATATAATTTTTAAATGCATAATTGTTAAATATATTAAAAAAAAAACCACTTAATTAAAAAAATTCGAATTATTCAAATATTTTTTTCGATTAAAAAATTCATATACATATAGAATAATTTTAATCGTTTAGGAAATAAATTTAATCTATAAAATTAACAATAAATTGGGTGAATAAAGTGTATTGTGGTGGTTTAGATTGCTTTGTGGAATTCTTCCACTTTTCTTTCTAGATAAAAAAATATCAATGGGACATCTCCTTTCTGTCTTGCGTCCTGATGGCCAATTGGCTAGCGCTCTGACCTTTTGTACGATAGGCTCCAGGTTCGAATCTGGCTGAGCCATGGATGTCTGTTAGTGGTTCGAAATCCACTTTAAACTGTAGGTCCTGGTCTATTTAACCCTCGTGTGCACAAGATGACCATAGAGCGACAAAACAAAACAAACCTTTCAAGGATCCCCTATAAAATACTTAATCTCTTGGTGGTACATATTTAATGGAGTTATTTCTTGAAATCCTCCTATAAGGCATAATGAATATATGCTTTCCTTTAGTCTAGAATTCATCTATAGGATAATTATTGATGATTTGTCCATGTTTAAAATAAATTTAATAGATATTTTGATTATTATTATTTGTATTTAAGGAAAAAGAAGCCTGCTGTATTCGTATTAGTAAAGTTTGGTTGTTATATCGTATTTATATAGGTTATTGGTTAAATACTTTTATTGGGCAATCGTCTAATTTACGAAAGAAATATTTATAGGAAAATCGAAAATTTTTCTGTATTTCATTAGTAAAATTATTAAGCATTTAGTTTAATTTATGAGGTATATGAGTATATAGTATTTAGTATATGAGGTATTCTATCGGATGACGTAACTAGTAATACCAGATCAATTATACTGATATATATTTCTAAATCCGACTGAAAAACTTATATAAATTTGTCAGTTAGGTTTTCGTATTTGTATTTGTATTTATATGTGATTCTTCTAGTTTTATTTGATGGCAATGTAAGGGAATCGTCAATGATGTATGTATCAACCCTTGTGAAATACTTAATCTCTTGGTGGTACATATTTAATGGAGTTAGTTCTTGAAATCCTCCCATAAGACGCAATGAATATATGCTTTCTCTTAGTCTAGAATTCATCTATAGGATAATTATTGATGATTTGCCCATGTTTAAAATAAATTTAAAAAAATATTTTAATTATTATTCATTTATATTTAAGGAAAAAATTAACTTTAAGAAGCTTGCCCTATTCTTATTAGGATATTTTGGTTTGTTATCTCGTATTTATATTAAGTTATTATTGTTTAAATACTTTTATTGTGTCGTCATCTAATTTATGAAAGAAATATTTATAGGAAGATCGAAGATTTTTCTGCATCTCATTAGTATTTAATTCATTAAGTGAGGTTTCCTACCAGATGACGTAAATAGTAATATCAGATCAATTATACTGAAATGACTCTAATTCTAAATCGGACTGACAAACTTATATAAATCTGTCTGTTAGGTTTACGTATTTGTATTTGTGTTTGCAAGGGATTCTTCTAATTTTATTTCTAGATGACAATGTAAGGGAATCATCAATGGTATATGTATCATCCCCTGTAAAATACTTAATCTCTTGGTGGTACATATTTAATGTGGTTGTTTCTTCAAATCCTCCTATAAGGCGCAATGAATATATCGTTTTTAGTCTAAAATTTATCTATAGGATAATTATAGATGCTTTGTCCATTATTAGAATATATTTAATAGATATTATCATTATTATTCATTGTATTTAAGAAAAAAAATAACTCTAAGAAGCTTGCATTAAAATATTTCAGTTGTTATCTCATATTTTTTTTATTAGGTTATTATTATTTAAATACTATTATTGTGCCAGTGTCTTATTTACGAAAGGAATATTTAAAGAAACATTTTCCTTATTTCATTAGCAAAAGTATTAAGTGTTTAATTTAATTCGTGAGGTTTTTCTATCGGATGGCTTAACTAGTAATACCAAATGAATACTGACACTAATTACTAAATCGGACTGATAAACATATATAAATCTATACTTCTGTTAGGTTTCCGTATTTATATTTGTATTTGTATGGGTTTCTTCTTAGTTTTGTAGATGACATAGTAAGTGGTTTATGTATCATCCTTTAAAATACTTAATCTCTTGGACATAATTTAATGGGGTTGTTTCTTGAAATCCTCCTATACAGCTCAATGCTTTCCCTTTTAGTCCAGAATTTATCTATAGGATAATTATTGATGATTTGTTCATGATTAGAAAAATTTAATAAATTTTTCATTATTATTCATTGTATTTATGGAAAAAATTTCTCTAAGAAGCTTGTCATATTCATATTAGGATATTTTGGTATTGTTATCCTATGTTAAATTGTTTAAATACTTTTTTGTGCCGTAATTAATTTATGAAAGAAATATTTATAGAAAAATCGAAGATTTTCCGTATTTCATTAGCAAAAGTTTTAAATACTTAATTTAATTCTTGAGGATTTCTAACTAGTAATACCAGATAAATTATACTGACAGTAATTCTTAATCAGACAGATAAACTTTATATAAATCTATTTGTTAGGTTTCCGTATTTGTATTTGTCTAGACCATGTTTGTCATTTGTCTGGGTTGTCTTCTAGAAATATGTTATTTCATTAAAAAATTAATTAGTGCTTAAATCAAAGTAACGGTCATTGCCAGATTTTTAAAAAAAAAAGACGAATTTTCCTTTAAAAGAACAACTCATATTTTGAGACTATCCACGAATCAAGCTAATTTTCGACTTCTTTAAAAGAGCTACTCAAACAGGCTATATGTCATTCATCGAAACAAAAAGTAATCGGAAAAAGCAATGTCTGGGGAATGTGATGCGGGATTTCCCATCAAAGGTTTTTTCTAATAGTTTTCGATTTACTTTTCAACATATGACAGAGAATTGTCATATTAATAAATATCTTGTCATGTCTTTTCTCATATTTTGGGCATTTTGTTTCAATGCTCGACTCAAATTAATACTGTTGATAACTTTCATCAGTAATAGCTTCACTAGGTTATAATAGTTCACGAATTTTCGCCTAAACAGTATGCCGTTGGTTATCAACATCAAAATCACTATTTTTGAATCAGTTTTGACAAGTCTTTTTTAGCTGGTGCATGTCCCATAAGAATTTAAAGTGTTTCATTTGCGCTTTTCTTCCAATTAAAGCAGAAATATAAAACTTACAACAAATGTT